>PVIC010005613.1:36333-57150 GCA_004025085.1 Thryonomys swinderianus | reverse complement strand
TTTTTTTTTTTTTTTTTTTTGAGACAGGGTCTTGCTTTGTAGTTCAGGCTGGCCCTGAGCTCACTATGTAGCCCAGGCAAGCCTCGAACTCAGCAATCCTCCTGTCTCTGCCTCCCGAGTGCTGGGATTACAGGCATGAGCCACCACACCCGGCACTGTGGTATGTGATATTGCTGGCTGGTGGGTGTGAGTCTCCACGCCCAGCATTGTATGTGGTTACTGGGGATCGAACTCAGGACCTTGCTCTTGAGAGGCAGGCACCGGAATCACTGAGCTAACCCTTAGGCCCATGACTATATAAATCTTAAACTAAATTGTGTGTGTGTGTGTGTGTGTGTGTGTGTGTGTGTAGAATGAGTAAGGAGAAATGCATTGTATCAGGTATATATTAAAAAGGAAAGAAAATCGCCTTGTTTCTGGAGCTCTGTGGAATTGGAAGAGGACAGAAAAGTGGTCCTAATAGCTTGGTGGTAGACAATGACATTATCCCTGAGTTTAAATAGAAATATTTATTTGGAGCTACATTCTGTGTCCCCTAATAACATGCCGATGGAAAGTTATTGAGGTGGTTAAAACAAATGCAGCAATATTTTAAATATGGGGAAACTGAGTCCCTGCAGAATTCAGATTTATACAATAATGACTGCACTATTTCCATGTAATTGTGGCATTCAAACCTCACAGTAGCTCAGTGATACAAATATTGTGCTCTTATGTTATGCCTGAGTACTTTGAGTACTTTTTTAAAACAATTGTTTGAGACAAGGTCTCCCTTTGTAGTTCAGGCTGGCCCTGAACTCATTCTATAAACCAGGCAAGCCTGGAACTCACAGCAACCTTCCTGCTTGTGCCTCCTGAGTGCTGGGATTATAGGCATGGGACACCACAGCTGGCATTGTGGTATGTGGTACCGGGGATTGAACTCAGAACCTTGTGCTTTCAAGGAACCACTGAGCTAAATCCCTGGCCTGCCATTTTTTTTTGTTTTGATCATTTCTGTTAACATAGTTTTATGTTTATACTCTATTACATGAAATAATTGATATTCTAATTTGTATTATTTGGCCTCAATTTGTTTCTTTTTAAATTGACAGTTGTATCTTTTTATGTGATATGGTGTGATATTTCAATACCTTATATGATGCGTAGTGATAAAATTGATTTTGATATGTTTGACATCCAAAACCCCGGGAAAGGGAATCCTCATCTCCAAGCTTCTGTTTACTGATAAACACAGCAACACTTCACGTGAGGGTAGGACCTATAATTAGGACATACACGTAACTGGAGAAAAAACTGGGCTAGAAACAAGAACTCAGATTAATGTCATTAGCAGTGGTCTAAAAGCAGGTTTCCACTCCCAGTTCCAGGTCTTGGGCTTTGTATTTATTTATGCGACACCTTTTTCATAATATACCGGTTCAAAACGGTTGATTCAGGAGGAAATTCTAAAGGTAGATCAGGAAAGAGGGAAGAGCCATTCTTACTGAGATACAGGACAGGAGTCAAGATGAGAGGGGGAACCGAACAGAGCAGAAAGGGAAGGAAAGGGAAGCCAGAGGGCATGCAAGACCTTCCCTGCGGCAGCTGACAAGGAAACGCGAGAACTGGACAGATTTGTTCACAAGGGAGAAACTGTTTGAACCCGGGGACCGGGGTGCAGGGCTGGAAAAGAAGATTTGATATCCACCTGGCTCTGGCTGAGAAAGAAGTTCAGCAGTGAATGGAGAGCTCTGAGGGTATCCTCATGTTTTTGAGAACTCCAGGCAAGAGGAGGCTCTTGCATGTTTTCAAAGCAAGAAATCGGGTTTTGAAGAAAGTTGGAAAACACCCTCACAGTTTAGGTTTGACTTAACTCAGCACCCACCCCCTGTTCCCCCTGATGGCCTCTTCTCTTACGATTTCTGTTTTTTACACCACCCCTCCGTTGTTCCCACATTTTCCACAGGGATACACCTCAGTCAGAGACCTGCGCAAAGAATGAGGCCACCTTTTCTACCTTCTGCCCATCGGCTCTCACATTACTACCAAACCTTATCTTATCCAACACTTGCCAGGAAGGTAACTTGATTACTGATGACTCACTGGTTAACTAGCTCCGGTTGTTTTTTGTGCTAAACACAGTGCGTGTTAACCTCAAAGGCCATACAATATCCCCACAAACAGTCTGGATCATGTCTCAGGTACAGCTCAACTTGCACAAGGTACCTAGAATTAATGGTCACATATTCATGTTAAGTAGGTGCTAGAAATGAGGTAGAAATTTATTATCATTGGGATGCATGCTTATAAAGCCTCAGCAATAGTATTGTAAGTTCAGTATGGTAACGAAAAGCTGCTTACCTCCGAAGGACTATGTGTAGTGTAGTTTTATCTAGAAAATTTTTTTTTCCAGGAAAATGGTGGAGTAGTAAACAATAACCCAGTGTCTCTGACATTTGGAATACATACCCTGGAAAATAACAATCTAGAAAATAAAATAAGGAGAAGGGTAGATCCCCAGAAATCAGAAAGGACCTCATAGGAAAATGAAAACCTACCAAGAAAGGAAAGAGACAGAATACACAGAAAAAAAAGGAAGAAACTTTCAGTACCTTCTCCCAAGCTCCTGGCCTCTGGCTCGTGATAAAGGGAGACCTCATCTATAGAGACAAAGAAAGCAGGTGAGACCAGAGGGCTTCAGGGAGAAACAGCTATGGAATGGACCAGAGAGTCTGTTAGCTGTGACAGCTGGGGAGTGACTCCGGTCCAACCCCCGCCCCCCATGGAGAGAAGGTGGTGGGTCAGTTTCCATTCTGAGGAGGGGCTGAGTGTTGGAACCGGGGACTCAGGGCAGTGGTGGGACCCCTTCCATTCAGGGCTGACTGATAGCCAGGGGACATGGCCAAGAGCTTCAGTCCTGCTAGAGAGAGATTTGCTAAAGGGTTTAAACTGAAAGACACAGGCCCTGAGCCCCACAGCCTGAACTGCTCTGGATTCTAAAGTTGCGGAGCTGGCGCCCTCGTGCTGAGCCTACTGGTGACCTGTCAGTGACAGTAGGAAGCATGGTTCTGGGGTCTGACTGCTCCGACGCAGGCATGAGCTGGGACATGTCTTTACTTGGGCACTGCTCTGAGACTAGATTCTGAAAGAAAGCTGCACATTTGAAATCAGAACATTTGTTTTTGTTTTGCTTTTGTGACTATGCATAGTTTTAGTTGAGTTGCTTCCTTGGTTCTTCACTAGTTTATTGAGAAGAATTTTACTTCGTCTTTCTTTAATGTTTCTTATCTATTTTTCTTCTTTTTTCTTTCTTCATTTTGCCTTTTATCTCTGTTTTTTTGTTTTAATTCTCTTTAAGTCTTTCTCCCTGCCACTTTTTCCTTGTATTGTAATTCTTGTCAGCTTTACCTGATTCTATAACAATCTTACTTTACCTGATTCTATAACAATCCTTCTAGTCCTCAGTAGGTCCTTTGTATCATTTCTCTCTTTTCTGTCTCACGTGATAGACTTTAACGTTTCAAAGTTTTTATTCTTGTATCCCCTACATTCAAACCCTATATCTTTAATAGTTATAAGCATAAGCTTTGTCAGTATTTTGATAGTTAACCCTGTAAAATGACTAAATTCCTCTCTATTAGTGAAGATAAAGCTATTGGATTTAGTTCATATTAAGTATCACTCAATAGCTGGGTTGTCTTAAAGTTTACAACATAATTGTGGATTTGTTCTTTAGGATTAAGGATCATACATGATCAGTTCTCATATGTTAATAGCCAATTTAACTCAGATTACATTTATTTTTTATATTTATTTATTTATTTAGAGACAGGGTCTTGCTTTGTAGTTCAGGCTGCCCCTGAGCTCACTATGTAGCCCAAGCAAGCCTCAAACTCAGCAATCCTCCTGCCTCTGCCTCCCAAATGCTGGAATTACAGGCATGAGCCACCACGCCCGGCCAGATTACATTTATGACATTAGCAGTACTAGAGTAAATTCCTAGAAAATTTGGCTATTCAAACTCCTACCTCCTCTCCCAAGTTAGCCAAGGTGGTCAGATCTTGGGGTTGTGGCCAAGAATTATAATTAGTCACTGGTAAACTAGATCACTGAACTGAAGGTCTCTACTAGCAACAAAGTCTTTATGCAATAAGCATCCAGAAGCATCAACACTAAACAAAAAAACAGAAACATGAAAAGACAAGGCAAAAAAAGTACCTCCCCAAACCTCCCAACATTCCCAAAGCCAGTACCGAGGGCCTAGATGGACAGAATGGCATAAATTTTACGTTTGAATTACTCAAAAGTGTGACAGAGGAGGATGGAAAACACATGAAGAAGGTACTCGGTGGGATCAGATAAAGACCAACTACTCCAAGACACCTTGGCACTAGCTCGAACACCTGCAACACGGATCTGACTGATTAAAAAGACTAAGAATAATTGGGATAAAGTGTCAAGACAACACAAAAGCCATGAACGAGTTTTTCACAGAACTAATGGCAGAAAATTTCCAAAAATATAGGGAAAAAATAAACATGCAAATAAGTGAGGTCCCCAGAACTCTAGATAAAGTCTCCTCTCTAAGGGGAAGGTTTATAGCAGTGAATTCCACATTGGGGAATCAAAGGGAGCTCAAATAAGGGTAGAGGGCTTAGGACAAAGTGTTTCAAATCCTGAAAGATAACAACTTTCAAACCTGATTTAGGCATGCTGCAAAATGTTCCTTTGAACCTGATGAAGAAATGAGATATTCAAATGATGAGACTCTTCAAGAAATTCATGACCCCCAAACCAGCAGTCCAAAAAATTTTCCAAGGATGAGAAGAAGGAGAAGGAGAAGGAGAAGGAGAAGGAGAAGGAGAAGGAGAAGGAGAAGGAGAAGGAGAAGGAGAAGAGAAGAGAAGAGAAGAGAAGAGAAGAGAAGAGAAGAGAAGAGAAGAGAAGAGAAGAGAAGAGAAGAGAAGAGAAGTGGAGGAGGGGGAGGAGGAAGAGGAAGGAGAAGAAGAGGGAGGAGAGGAGGAAGAAGATCAGTATAGGAAAATAATGCAATGACAAGAAAAGGTCAGAACCTCTCAGTAGTAACTCTTAAAGTGACTGATTTCAATTCCCAGCTTAAAAGATACAGGTTGGGTAAAGAGATCAAGAAACAAAGCCCAACAATGTGTACTATACAAAAAAGAAGAAAACATTTAATTCAAGAAGAAGTGGGCAGATTAATAATTAAATGACCGAAGACAATATTCCATGCAATAGGAATCTGAAAAATAATCAGGGGTAGCTTGTGTAATTTTAGCAAAGTGGATTTCAAGTCAAGATTGATCAGAAGAGACAATGAAGGTCATTGCATATTGCTAAGGGAAAAACTCAGTAGGAAGAAATAATAGATGTAAACATATATGCACCAAAACCAGTGCACTCAACTTCATAAAAGAAATGGTAATGTTCATGAAAAACCAATACAACTAATAATGATGTGGTACCAATAATGGTACTAAGTTCCAATAATGGGGACTTTAGTACCCCACTGTCACAAATGGGCAGATTAACTACACAAAAATCAACAGACATATCAGAGTGAACCAAAATGTCAACAAATGAACTTAATAGATATTTAACAAGAGTACACATTTTTTTTTCAGAGGGACATGAACTTTCTCCATAACAGATCCATGTAGTACCTCAAAGAAAAAAGAATCAAAATTATCCCATGCATATTATCAAGTTATAGGACAATGAAACTAGAAATCAGTGTCAAGTGACACCACACTATGCAAACACATGGAAATTAAATAATATCCTCTTAAATAGTCAGTGGGTCACAGGTGAAAATACAGAATTAATTTGATAGCTCCTGCAGTCAAATGGTAATGCCAGTACAACATACTGGAACACAGTGCGATGCGGTAAAAGCTGTCTCTAAGAGGCAAGTTTATAGCAGTGAACTCCACATCAGGGAAACAGTGAACTCAAATAAGTAACCTAAATATATACGTCAAAATCCTAAAGAAAAAAAAAGAGCAACCCAAACCCATAGTAAATACAAGGAAGGAAATAAATAAAAACAATGAGAGCAGAAATTAATGAAATTGAGGCTAAAAAATCAATACAAAGCTTCAATGCACTGAAGAGTTAGTGATTTGCAATAATAAACAAACCAGGTAAACCCCTACCCAATCTTATCAAAATAAAGAAAGAATCAAACCTATGCATTTTAAAATGGAAAAAAAAAGACAAAATAACAATGGATTCAACTGAAATTCAGAAGAACACTGATAACTACTTTGAGAATTTATTCTCCAAAAAAATAGAAAAGTCAGAAGAAATAGATAAATTTTTAGATACATATGAATTAGCAAGGCTGAACCAAGAAGATAGGAAAATTTTGAATAATCCAATGTAGTTAGTGAAATTGAAGAAGTAACAAAAACTGTCAACTAACAAGAGCCCCAGTCCTACCAGATTCACTGCCAGACCATACAAGAATTTTAGAAAATATCTAGTCTTGAAACTCCTTAGACACTTAAATGAAATTAAAATTGAAGTATTCCCAAAGTCATTTCTGGAAGTAAGCATTACTCTGATTCCAATACCAGACAAACACCCAACAGTAAAAGAAAACTATAGGCCAATCTCTTTAATGAACATACATGAGAAAATTTTCAAAGAGAATGTAGGAAATCATCAAAAAGATCATGCACATGACCGAGTTTCATTACAGAGATGGTTCAACATAATGCAAACCAATAAATGTAATATACCACACGAATATAAGCATGGAGAAAAAGTATATGATCATCTCAATTGATGAAGAAGAAAGGATTTTACAAAACACAATATTAAAAACATTGAAGAAAACAGATACAGAAGAAGATCTTCATCTCAATCTGAGAAAAGCCATCTATGACAAACCAATGTCCAATATCATACTAAATGGAGAAAAGCTAAAAGGTTTCTCTATAAAATAAGAAACCAGTCAATGATGTCTGCTATCACTTGTCCTGTGCACTACCCTTCTGGAGATGTTAGCCAGAGCTCTGCACGAAAGGAGGAATTGAAAGGGACATGGGTAGGAAAGGAGGAATTAAACTCTCCTTATTTTCAGATCACATAATCTTCTATGTGAAAGACCTCCCAAGGCCAGCAAACAACTCCTAGAATTAATAACTTAATTTAGTAGTATAGCAAGATAAAAAGTTAACCCTCAAAAATCAATGTTCTTCCTATATAATAACAGTCACTGAGAGAAAAATTAAAGAAACAATACCTTTAATGATGGCATCGAGAAAATGAAATGTTTAAGAATTAACCTAACTAAAGAAGTGAAAGACCTCCACAATGAGAATTATAGTTCTTTGGAAAAGGAGATTGAAAAGGACATCAAAGCAGTGGAAAAAATATCCTTCATTCTTGGGTAGGTAGAATGAATATAGGTAAAATGGCCATATTTCTCAAGTTGCTATACAGAGGTGACACAATCCCAATCAAAATAGCAACAGTATTCTTTGTATATGGGAATGGGGGAAAGCAAACCTCAAATTCAAAAAAGTTTAACATCACTGGCCATTGGAGAAATGAAAATTAATACAACAGGAGATTTCATCTCACCCCAAGAAGAATGGCCATCACCAAGAAATCAGCCAATTACAATTGTGGGAAATGCTATGGGGAGAAAAGGAACCCTTCTTCTTTTGGTGGGAGTGTAAACTGGTACAACAGCTATGCAAATCCGTATTGAGATTCATTAAAAATTAAAACTAAAATTCTATCTGACCCAGTTATTCTCCTTCTAGGTATCGTCCCCTAAGAGTTAAAGACATCATAGCACAGTGATGTATACTCACTCATGTATATAGCAGCACAATACAGAGCAGTTAAATCTTGTTAGCAGCCTATTGGCTCACCAACAGGTGACTGGATAAAGAGAATGTGGTATTTGTACACAATACCACAGTGCTATGTCATAAAGAAGTATGAACTTCAGTTATTTGTAGGAAAACTGATACATCTTGAGACTGTAAACTTAAGTGAAATATAGTAGACTAACAAGTTTAAGTATTTCAGGATTTCTCTTATATGAGAAACTATACATAAAGACAGTGCAAAATAAAACAACAGTAGTCACAAAAAAGAAAGGAAAAGTTACTGTAATCCACTTGGGAAAGTGTATGTAAAAGTTTACCTTGTTTTGGTGTAATCGTCTTATATAGTTTTGGCCTCGTAGGCCGGCTATTAATTTGTATGTCTGATAATTAACTTTACAAAGACTTACAAAATAAACAAATGATCAGATGCTGTCAAAAAGTAATTTAAAGGGTGGGGTGGATAGAAAGGGGAAGAAAAAAGAAACAAGATGTGTCATGCGCATGTACCAATTTCTCATAAGGCATATAACCATTATATACTATAAATGCTAATAAAAATTGATTTGTTTAAATGAGAAAAATGACAGAGAGAATGCTTAAAAATTTATAAGACAGAGGCAATTTGGTACATCAAGAAACAGGAACAAGTATATGGGTTGCTCATTTGTTTTAATGAAAACGTCCATTGCAATGTTTATGCCCCATTTAAAATGTGCTGTATTAGGGAGCTTTTCTTGAACCCATACAATGACCTAGAAAGCTGAAGCCTAAAAGCATATTCAACCAGTCAAAGTGGATTAAGAAACACCTTTTTGTGTCTGAATCGAATAGAGGAGGAAAAATATGAAAAAGTGGTTATCAGTGTTGGCTAATCCCACTAACTTTCCCTTTCAACCCTACTCGTGGGGCAAAGTGAGTCAGGGTGTCTCTTAAGTCTTTTAGAAAGTGTCTGTGTTTTAAACAAAATTTGATGACATTCTGGGCATTAGCTCTGTGATTCGACCTCGTCCTTTATAGCTCCATTTATAAAATAATTTGTGCAAAGAATCACAGTGCTCCATCACCCTGATTTTGTCATTAATTACCGGGTAAAATAGACTTTTTTCTGATTCAGCATTTACTTTTAGAACATTGTATTCCATGATTTTGTAATTATGTATGATCTTCCCATTTTCACTTTAAAAGCAGTAGTTTTGAATCCAATAGAAATGATAGCCACTGACACTTTCTGGGGAGCAACATGCAAAAGAAGAAATACAAAAGTAGAAAGATAATGAATGTTTTGTAATGGATTTGATGGTGGCAAGATGATTAAAGCATTAACATAATTTAAAGGGTAAATTTTTATCCCAGGAAACATGAATATGAAATATTAAAAGTGTATCAGGTAAAAAAAAGTATTAAAAATGACAATAATAAATGCTGAGTTTTGGCTAGCCGTTTTGATGAAAGGACCAACCACCCTACACTTTTTCACTTATTACGAAGACTAAGATAAAATTGAATATGATGAGTTTGGTTTTATTCTGTCATTTAGCTCAAACACATTTGTTTCTCAAACTGCATTATTTTATACAACTGGAGATTCAGAGAATAGATCAACAAATTGTGTGAACCCAACAGTCTCAGTGTGTATTTCTGGAAAAATTGAAATGAATTATACTAGTGGACCACATAAGTAGATCTGATCAAAAGATGTGAGTTCAAGCAGAATTTTCATACTGTTACTTTTTAATCTTACAAACTGTCACACTGTTCAGCTACAACTTTTCTACAAACTCCAATTTGCTTGCTTGTGACTTTTTTAATTGAAAACTCATTCATTGACTGGAACCTTTTACAAGATTCTTTATAAATGCCTTGTTTATACGAATTAGCGGCACCACTGGAATTCATAAAGTTGCCAACTGAATGCCATTTCAAATAGAAACTTTTTTTGTTTTTGTTTTTGTTTTTTAGGCAGCAGGAAAAATCAATTACACAGTGGCTCCTGATTTACTTTCTAACTCTCAGTCTGGCACAATGTGTGTAGTTCCTTGAAAGGAATTGAGTTGGAAGCATTTAAGAAGCAAATTATTCTATTGCTAAGTCTTCTCTTTAATTAGAAAGGATATGCTCCGTTAGTTATGTCATCTCACGCTTATACTTCCTATGATCAATCAGAATAGAGTGAGAATCCTGAAGCAATACTTGCAGTTGAAATTTCACAAATAATCAGATGTGAACTTCTGATGGCCAGTGAATAGTAGGTGTCATGTACAATGTTTGTGGAAGTATTTTACTTTGCAGTGTCCCATAAGTATTAAGAAGGCCTGGATCATGGGCTAAACTATACCACTGTCTCCCTCAAAAACACAGTTAATTGCCGGGCATGGTGGCTTACGCCTGTCATTCCAGCACTCGGGAGGCAGAGCAGGAAGATTGCTGAGTTCAAGGCTTGCCTGGGCTACATAGTGAGCTCAGGGCCAGCCTGAACTACAAAGCGAGACCCTGTCTCAAACAAACAAACAAACAACAACAACAACAACAACAACAACAACAAAAAACACAGTTGAATTGATGGTGAAGCAAAGATATAACTGCTCAGATGGGATTAGGTGGATGGGTGGGTGAAGTAGCCAAGAGTCCAGCAGCTGGACAGAAAGAAGGACTCCTATGTTGTGCAAGATTTCTGGCTATACAGAGTCTATTTTTATAAATGGTACATTAAACAAAGACTTTATTGTGAAGCGGCCCTGATCCCTGGAGATAAACAAAAATGATTCTTTTTCACTGAGACGTTTACTCTTTCTGCTGTTTTCCAACAGGGAAAGTGCTGGGTTTCCAGTGATCAGTTTCCCTAGTTGGTTTAAAGGATTTCAGGGCCAGGAGTAATATTTGTGTATGTTGTGTTTTCTTTGTAGCAGAATAGCAGGATCCTCTGGTATCGCATCTCTCCCTATGTTCTCTGTCTCCCTTCTCCAACAGGGAGGATACCTAGAACACATCATGTAAAAATTAGCAAGCCATTAATTGGCTGCTGTTACTTCTCTCTTGTAGTACATGGAAGTAAGAAAAGACAATTTTGACAGTGCATTTTTAATGTGCACTTCTAGACTGAAGCTGGGTAATGCATTGGCCTATAGGCTGCCTTCTAGAACTGGTAAGAACGATCTACACATATTCTATTTTGATCTTTCAAATGCTGAATTTGGAGGAAGAAAAATCATGTTCAGTAGCAGGGACTGTGAACACATCAGAGAAACACTGAGTAGCTGGAGAAAAGGACCCAATTGTGCTGGGCTCTGCTCCCTTTAAGAGGGAAACAAGATTAGCAACTTTGGCAAATTTTCGGCTTCTATTCAGAAAGAAAAAGAAGAGCTGCCAGTGTCCAAAAAAAATAAATAAATAAAAAGAAAGAAAGAAAGAAAAGAAAAAGCAAAGGATAAACGTTATTAGACAAAGCCAGAAGCAACTTTACACCTCACTGAAAGCTTACCTGGGATTGGCTTTTAATCCTCTGGGGTTAAGGAATACTTTCTATGTCCAAATCACGACTAAGGGTGGAGCTAGGGAAGAAGGAGTTTAATCAGAAGTAGATGCTCCTGGCCAGTTTGGTTCTGTCCTGGGAAACACACGGGGAAGAAAACCTGACTGGAAGACAGAAGAAGCAACAGGTGCTGCAGGTAAGGGGTGATTTATTTTAGGAATCAGTGTGCACGTTCTACCATGAACAAAGGTAGAGCGACTTTCTTGTGTCCCTTTCAAAGGGAAAATCTTGTGATGTTGATAATTTGACAGCTTATCGGGCCATTAGACAAATACCTGAACTACATTTTGCCTTTGTGTACTATGGAATACTTTGCCTTCAAGATCCTGTCTTGCAAAAACCGTCTATAAAAATAAAACAAATGTTTTCTGTGAGGTCAAAGAAAAGTAGGGAGACAGCATTTGGGATAATCATAGTTTTTGCTCAAGCCTTGTGCATATCAAAAATGTTATTTTCTCTAATTGCACATTTTGTTTCTGTAATGACTGAGTTGAGTTCTAAACAAATGGGGAATCGATACACAATGTCTCTATGGTTCAGATAAAGTCTTTGTTATTTCACGTGGCGCAGAATTGCTTCACATTTGGTAAACTGCTGCAAAGATAGAAATTGAAAGCAAAGTGTATTACATTTTCTTTCTTTCTTCTTGTGATTAGGTTTTAACTGAAAACTCACGTTCATAAGTAACACCACACTTTGGATTATTACTACTGCAAAATTCACCTGAATGCCCCGAGAGCACAGGCAAGCATGAGCTATTACGGTAGCAGTTATCGGATTGTGAATGTGGACCCCAAATACCCAGGTTATCCGCCGGAACACATCATCGCTGAGAAGAGAAAGGCAAGAAGACGTCTGCTTCACAAGGACGGCAGCTGTAATGTCTATTTCAAGCACATTTTTGGAGAATGGGGGAGCTACGTGGTTGACATCTTCACCACTCTTGTGGATACCAAGTGGCGCCATATGTTCGTCATATTTTCTTTGTCTTACATACTCTCCTGGTTGATTTTTGGCTCCATCTTTTGGCTCATCGCCTTTCACCACGGAGATCTGTTAAACGATCCAGACATCACGCCCTGCGTGGACAATGTGCACTCTTTCACCGCCGCCTTTCTGTTCTCCCTGGAGACCCAGACCACCATTGGGTATGGCTACCGCTGTGTCACCGAGGAGTGCTCCACGGCAGTGCTCACGGTCATCCTCCAGTCCATCCTCAGTTGCATCATAAACACCTTCATCATCGGAGCAGCCTTGGCTAAAATGGCAACTGCGCGGAAGAGAGCGCAGACAATTCGTTTTAGTTACTTTGCCCTGATAGGCATGAGAAACGGCAAGCTCTGTCTCATGTGGCGCATTGGTGACTTCCGGCCCAACCACGTGGTGGAAGGGACCGTGAGAGCGCAACTACTTCGCTACACGGAAGACAGCGAAGGGCGTATGACAATGGCATTTAAAGACCTCAGATTAGTCAACGACCAGATCATTTTGGTGACACCGGTGACGATTGTTCATGAAATTGACCACGAGAGTCCTCTGTACGCCCTGGACCGAAAAGCTGTGGCCAAAGATAATTTTGAGATTTTGGTAACCTTTATCTATACTGGGGATTCGACGGGGACGTCTCACCAGTCTAGGAGTTCCTACGTTCCCCGGGAGATCCTCTGGGGCCATAGGTTTAATGATGTTCTGGAAGTGAAAAGAAAGTACTACAAAGTCAACTGTTTACAGTTTGAGAGCAGCGTGGAAGTCTACGCCCCCTTTTGTAGCGCCAAACAATTGGACTGGAAAGACCAGCAGCTCCACAGCATGGAAAAACCATCCCCAATCCGAGGGTCCTGCACCTCAGACACCAGTGTCAGGCGAAGGTCACTGAGCGCAGTGGCCATTGTTAGCAGCTGTGAAAACCCCGAAGAGAAAAGCATTTCTGTTACAGATGAGTATAAGGATCCACCTTATCAGAAAGCTCTCCTGACTTTAAATAGAATTTCTATGGAATCCCAGATGTAATCTCAGATCAAGGAGGGCTACCATGTGATCTGCTCAGCCAATCATTTTAAGGCAAGTAGTTGAAAAGATGCTTTTAAAAAGGAATACAGAGATAATAGTGAGCAGAAAAGGTTAAACTTCGTAAAGGATAATCTAAATTTCCCATAGATTTTTATTATTAAATATTTTGCTAGCAGATTTTATGTTAGAAATACTATGAAGAAGTCTAATGGATTGGATTTTATCTTTAGCTTATAGACAGGCATCTTCAATTAGAAACATGATAGTATTGAGTAAAGGCGAGAGAGGCTGGAGTTCAAAACTAGAAAGACTGGTAAGCTAGGGTAAACAAATAGTTTTAAAATCTTTGAAAGTAGAAAGTGATTTCTTATCAAAAATATCTAACCAACACGTGCAAGGCATCCATTCATTATGGTAACATTGACGTGCAACTTGGGGTATGGATTGGTTGTCCCATCACTCTATTTGCCTCTTCAAGTTTCTTGTTATTAGCAAGCAAAGGTAGGGGCTGTAAAATTGATATTCCTACCCATTTAGAGAATCCTTGCAGGGCCACTTATTCTGGCAATGATTAGTGATTAGTCAGTGCTAGAAGCATTTCTTTTTGCTAACTCATGGCAGAAGAAAAGTTAACACTCTTATTTACCGTACTGTTTTTCACTTAAGTATCTTCTTTGACTCCCACAAATGGGGACCAGAAATCCGATCACAACCTTTGCAAATTCCTGTATCAACCTCTCACATCGCTCGCTGCAGGACATGGTAAAAAGACAGGATCACGCAGACGCAGGGGGGTGGGGGCGGGGGGAGCGACTAGAAACATCTTCAGCACACTGAAGGAGAAGTGTTATTTGCGTTCTGAAAGGTTACAATGCTGTTTGCTGTGTAAGAGTTAGAACTTTACTTGAGAAGGGGTGAGGAAGAAGGAAGGAGTTATTTACACTCAGAAGTAGTTTTTTTTATGCCTTTCTTTTTCACCTTACATAGATACAAATGACTCAAATGGTAGACTTTAAGAAACTTCAGTTGAACTAGAGCAATGATTTAAATAAATGGTTTTGTGAAACGTAATACAATTAAGGTAATTAAATGAATAATTCAATGATTTGAAAGTATTTAATTTTAGGACATGAGATAAATTTATATTCTGTATTTCTAGGTTACAATATGGTCAACCGGGATTTAGCATAAACACAGTCACTTAGGAGTGAAGAGTCACTTTACGCTTTATAAATTGAAGGGTTATTAACTAGATTTGACATTTTTAGAGTTTGCCTGTTGTCGAGTTGGCAAGAAGTTTATGTCACAGTTTTTATTTTATTTAAAATGTATACTTACACGCACACACTTAGTTCCTGTTTTCTTTGGAAAACTAATCTTTCCAATTTTTTTCTTTCTGTCTTTCTGGGTGTGTTTGTCTTTCTCAACTTAAGCACACAAGTAAACAGAATAAAATAATCTAATCCAAAATTACCAAATAAAGAAAATAGATATGTAGATTACTTTTCTTTTCATTTTCTTCTTTTTCTTTCTTCTTTTCCTACCCCCCTTCACTCTCCTTTCATCCTTTACCTAAAAGCTATAATGTTACTTTTTAAAATGAACATGTGTAAACCTCTCCTTTCTATCACTTCATGAATAAGAAATCTGCTCAATGTCATAGGTTGCAAAATGAAAATTAAGGTCCTGAACCTTAATAAAGCACATTTTTTCTGTCTTGCTTTTGGTCATAAATTCCATTTTAAAATCACACACATACATTGCAGACTTGGATTTCATAGTAGCCATCACGTGACCAAATTGGAGCATTACAATCTCCAGTACAGGAAAACAATCACCAGCACCACCACTAAAAATGGTTTGATCTCTCTTTTAGCTCATTTCATGAACCTTAGCTTAATTTCACTGTGCTTTACCAACCGGCCTGTGTCTCTCTGTGGTGCTTGCCCTGACAATATAAAAATGTATACACCCTTGTTCATAGCAGTTCAGTTCGTGATAGCTCAGTCTTGGGAACAACCCAAATGCCCATCAACTGGAGACTGGATAAAGAAGATGTGTGTGTGGTTTTTTTTATAAAATGGAGTATTATTCTGCCATAAAGAATGACAAGATTGATTCATTTATGTGCAAATGGAAGACACCTGGAGGATATAATAATAAGTGAAATCAATAGATCACAGATGGGCAAATACCAGATCTTCTCTTTGATATGAACACCTGTACATGCAAATGAGCTCTAGAAAGTATGACAGTTTTTATAGAATGAGAAATTTCCATAGGATATTTGGTGTGGGAATGTAATGAGGGGAAGGAATAAACATGATTCAGAAAAAAAATAAAAGAGTATGTATAAAGTGGGTGGGTAGGGATATGGGTAAAAATGAGAATTAACTTGTGTCATATACTGGTACAAATTCCCCAATGTTTTATGTGATTGTGAGATGTATATAAATTATACCAATAAAGAATTCAATTTAAAAAAATGTAGGCATCAGTAGCCCACTGAATCTGTTCTGTGGAGCTATGTACCTTGGCCAGCAGACCCTTGCATATGGGACAGAATGTGAAATCAGCATTCATGTGGAGTACTTACATTCACATTTCTGGTATAAATTTATACCATACTTGGAAACCCAAATGAGTGTCTTAGTAATAAAGATCTTAAAATAATCTAAAGTGTGTCCATGTGCTTTTATTCCCTGCCATTTACATCGTATTAGTTAAGAAGAAGAATTCTGCCTCATGTACCTAGAACATAGGCTGCAACGTAAACCATTTTTATGGCTTTTAACAACATGTAGAACAGTTGAATCTGAAATAACAATTAGTTACTTCTGCAAACATTACAAAAAGGCTGTGTGCTAGTTGTCCATGATCCATCCATGGTAAGGCAGAGTTAATATTTTTTTCTTTTATGCCACTGATTTTCTCCCTAAACATGAAATTATTCCCTG
Source organism: Thryonomys swinderianus (assembly GCA_004025085.1). Classification (NCBI taxonomy): domain Eukaryota; kingdom Metazoa; phylum Chordata; class Mammalia; order Rodentia; family Thryonomyidae; genus Thryonomys; species Thryonomys swinderianus. The sequence goes on along the minus strand of PVIC010005613.1, from coordinate 40,807 downwards.
GAGTGAATTAGATGGCATATGCACTGTGGGGTAAAGGTCTCGCTCCACTGTGTGCTGTTGGCTGTGACCAGGGCTCTGGGGGAAATGTGTGGGCCCGGAGAGAAGGTAATGCTGTCTCCCTGCAGCACCAAGTCACCAAGCATGGTCAGGTGCTCAGCACAGGTGCGCTTTGTCTCAACAGTGAGGTGTGTTCGTCAGATTTCCTTTTCATCACATATCCGACTCTTTGCTTCTTTTTTAAACACATTCCTGAGACAGCAATTGCTCAAGTTGAAAGAAAGAGAAAGAAAGAAAGAAAGAGAAAGAAAGAAAGAAAGAAAGAAAGAAAGAAAGAAAGAAAGAGAAGGAAAGAAAAAGAAAAAGAAAGAGAAAAAAGAAAGAAAGAAAGAAAAAGAAAGAAAGAAAGAAAGAAAGAAAGAAAGAAAGAAAGAAAGAAAGAAAGAAAGAAAGAAAGAAAGAAAGAAAGAAAGAAAGAAAGAGAAAAGAAAATGTCACCTGTGCTCCCAGGTGTGGGGTGGTGGGGGCCAGTGTTCTGACCCACGTGGCACCAGCAGAGTTCTCTGCGCGGGGTTTGAAAGCCCTTGGTGCAGGGCTGACTTGGCTGGCGCATACTCCTTCCTGCCTCCCTACGTTCTCCTCCTCTGGACCTGAGAACCGACTGCGGGTGGGGGAGGGTACACCGAGCACAGCTCCCGTGAGGAGAAATGAAAGGACAGGAGACACCGCACCCCTGCGTTATGCATCTCCAGACTTTCGCAAGAGTGAAAAACGAACAAGCACTCGAATGAACTGACCCTGTGAGCAGCATGTCAGAGGTAATTGGCTAGAAAATAAGGCTGGCAAAGATTAAAAAAAAAAAAATTACGACCAATTTACCTACAGCTTGTGCACGAAATTTGATGGGCTCAGTCATTATAGAAACATTTTCTGGGGAGTTGAGAAAATGTCACTGTGACTGTAAAACAAATGCAAAGGGATTGCCTCGGGCTTAGAAATCCCTCCAGGCACAGCTGGCTGAGAGATGGTGATTAGAGGATTGAACAGGACTGCTCTGGGGCCGCCCTTTATCTTCTTTCTTCTCCTCAGAAGAATTACAGGTATTCATTGCTTTAAAGGGACTTTCTGTAGGGATAATGACTTGAAATTAAAGTCTGGTCCAAGTAAAGCATGCCTAGAAAGGCTTAGGGAAATCGAACAAAAACAAAGAATCTTTCCTCTTGCAGTCTCAGTAGATCAGTTCACACAAGTTTAGATAATTTAAGGCGTCTTTAGAGCCACACCAGTAACCTAGGTCATTACCATGGATGTTAATTTTTTTTTTTTTATTTTGAGTTGGTGGCTGAGATGTGTGTATAGAGGAAGCTCTAGAAGCCCACAGTATAAATGCTATGGCACAAAATTTTTAATGATGTTCTATTGGTCTCATCCGTGACAGGTCTGGATGCTGCTATTAGGAATCTCTCTCCTGTTTGTGTTGTGTGTGTGTGTGTGTGTGTGTGTGTGTCTTTCACTACCAGGTATCAAATACAAGACCTTGTGCTTGCAAGGCACAACACCACTGAGCTACATCCCTGGCCCTGTCTTTTAAGGTTCATCTGAAGATTTCTAGAACCACACCTACACCATAGGCTACTAAATCATAATGTATTTCCCCTCAAATATCATGAGGCCTCTTTCTCTCATTTTCATTTTTATTTTTTAAGTGCAGTTTATTGATGCATTTTAGGAATACATTGTAATCACTGTCATCATTGGGAATTTGTATCTGTACATGACAAATCTTAATTCTTATTTTTTATCCTATTCCCCTGTTCTCCCTTCAGCTCCACTATCCCTTCGCTATACCTAAGTTGTGTTTCTGTTTTTGCCTTTTTACCTTCAAATTTTTCTTTCCCTTCTTTGCTTTCCTTTTCCACTCTCCCTAGCTCTCGTCCTCTTTGACCATTTTCTTCCTATTTCACCATACCTGGTATACATTTTGAGACTCATTTGCACCAACTTTGCTGTCCCTGCCTTGCAAGCTAAAGGTCCTGACTTCAATCCCCAGTATTGGGAGGGGAGCAAAAAGATGGCCTCGTTTTCATTTTTAAAGGAGCTGCCCAACCAATGCATAGGAAACCAGAGCTCAATCACCATACAAAATTCAAGTGAGGGTCACCCAGGGCATGCAGTTTACGCAGCAGAGAAGAACTTGGAAAATTCGAGCATTCTTCTGGATATGAGGTTTATAAGAGCCAAATCAAGTATCTGACAGTCACTTTCAATAAATCCGTGAGCAGAGAGTAAGCAAAGCATTTCCCTAAAAAGGCACATTTCGTGTGTTACGGGGGGGGGGGGGCGTTGTTAGTTTGCTTTGCTTTGGAATTTAAGGAAGAAAAATCCGAACTTCCAGAGTGCTTTTCTTACTGCTCTCAGTTCACTAAAGGAGCTTAGGACACTCCTCTAAGGACTCTGAGCTTGGACTTTAAGATTAGGGTCCAGGACCAGCTGCCTTGGGACTGGTGATGCTGTCCTGAGGGCTTTTCCATGAGAAAGGCCACATCTGCATTTTAGGACCCTTAGGCTGCATTTAGAGGTTTAGTTTAGCACACCCAAAGTTCGATGGCCTTGAGTTGGAATGTATCCTTTGACCTTTCATAGATTACCAGAGATAGGGTTGTTAACAAAGAAAATAAGGTACATATATAAATAGTAAATGGTCTCTCTCTCTTTCTTTCTTCCTTCCTTTCTTTCTTTCTTTCTTTCTTTCTTTCTTTCTTTCTTTCTTTCTTTCTTTCTTTCTTTCCTTTTCTCTCTCTCTCTCTCTCTCTCTCTCTCTCTCTCTCTCTCTCTCTCTCTCTCTCTCTCTCTCTTTCTTCTGCCTCTTCCTCTTCTTCCCCTTCCCCTTCTCCTTCTTCTTCTCATACTGGGGATCGAAATTTGGACCTTATGCTTGCAAGGCTGGCACCGGAACCCAGCTAAATCCCCAGCCCAGGGTACCTATATAAATAAAAAACAACCTATTGTCTTTTTCTGTTTGGTCTCATTGATTTACGAATACTGAAAAGTAGAAGGATACTGTGTCAAGAGTCTGTGTGTCGTCCATGAAAAAGAAACTGGATGGAGCTGGATAGCCTTCTAAATAAATAAGGCAATCTGTATCCGTCACCATGTATCTCAGGCTGTGGATGGAAACTTTCAAGACACCTCAGGCTGCAGAGAAACAGGTTAATTATTTAAAATATTTCAGTCTGCCTGGTGCATAAAGTCTCAGTTTGTCGTGCTAAATTACATAGCCAAAGAGTGCTTTTGTTTCTTCTACTGCTATTATTTACCACTGGGGCTAATAAAGCATCTAAGTAACACGAACTTGAGACAGAACCTCAGGAGACTGAGCCACTGTGAACAGGTTTTTGCACAAAGTTATCAAAAACCTTGAAATTTCCACATAAAACACTTCAGTCACATGCACTATTCACAGTGATTAAATGAATTCTTTGCATTCAAAGTGCATGTTGGAGATCAATAATTTACTGTGTTTCTGGTTGTTGTTTTGACATCAGTGTCCCCGGGGAAGGGACACTAGCCATGGGGGACCACCTGAAGGACAGAGGTAGGTGCTGTCCGCAGCTCATTCCAGAGCCCAGAAGAGAAAATCTCTCATTCAGTGAAATTAACCTGTTTAAAGGGACAGGGACATGAAAGGCCTGGAGAGAAAGGAGACACGAGGACCACCGCCCAACTCTGCTTCTCTGTGGAGGGGAGGCAGTCCCGGCACCGCTGGCTCTTGAGATGTCGTATTGAGTCCTTAAATGGGGAAATATGATTGTGGAAGAGTCTCTGTAAAATTGAAGTCTGACGACTCCTACAAGTGCTACGGGTCAGTTTGTTGGAAGACTTTGGCAAAGAAAATACATGTGAGAAATGGCCCTTAGGAGCCGTGAGGAGTGAGGATAATCTTCAAAATGTAGACAAGCAAAGACGAACTAAGAGAAAAAGGGGGCTCACACCGATACAGGAAATGCTGATGGGCAGCTCGGGAGTAGGAACATTCAGTCCTTGGGGGAGGTTTCTCTTGGGGAACAAGTGAACCCCGGTGAGGCACAACTTTTCTTCCCATGTTAAAGGAACGTAGTTCTTTCTGAAGGCAGAGGCTGTGAGGGAAGACGCCCGGCCAAAGCGAATCATAGATGTGGCCCGGAAACAGCGGCTTCTTTTAAGAACTGCCCACCTTGGAGCAACTTAGCTGGTGCCTTTGACGCTTAGTTCCTTTATTTACAGTGTTTCATCACTACCACTAAGATGCCAGGGTTAAGAACCAACTGCCTAGGGCCGGAGGGTTAGCTCAGTGGTTCCGGCGCCTGCCTCGCAAGCGCAAGGTCCTGAGTTCAATCCCCGGTTACCACATATAATGCTGGGCGTGGACACACGCCCACCAACAATCAACACTGCATACCACAATGCCGGACGTGGTGGCTCACGCCTGTAATCCCAG
>PVIC010005613.1:0-36233 GCA_004025085.1 Thryonomys swinderianus | reverse complement strand
CATTGACCTTTGGCAAAAAAAAAAAAAAAAGAGAGAGAGAGAGAAAGAAATTAAAAAGGTGTGATTATGTAACCATTTGGTAGAAGATGTTTAAATTATTCCTATCCAAATGTATATGGGTCTGTCTTATCCAGACCACTTTGTATCATCTAAATTATATTCCTTTCCATGGTGTGAAGCTCAGCATTCTGTACAATGGTTCTTTGAGGGTAAAATACCTCTAAGGTTTAGGGAATGTCACCAAATTAAGGAAAAATCAAACTGCACATGAGACAGACTAATTTTCCACCATAAAGCACCAAACAGGCTTTAAATGAAAGCCATCTCCAAAAATTTTACTGCCTTATATTGTAATAGCATGTGTTATTTTAAAACTGTTCCAGCATGTCCTGGTAAATTGGAAGAGTCCTACAAAAGCAGTTTCTTCATCCTCAAATGACCCATCAAAACCCAAATAAGCCGCTGCTAACTGAACTTGGGAAACTCTGCTGGCATTATTGTGTTGTTGTTTGGTTTTGGTTTTTGGGGGGACAGGGTCTTGCTTTGTAGTTCAGGCTGGGTCTGAACTCACAGCAATCTTCCTGCCTCTGTCTCCTGAGTGCTAGGGTTCCAGGCATGAGCCACCTCACCTGCCTGCTGGCATTAGTGCCCTGGTGATCTCCAGAGTCCTGCCAACCACTCAGGAGATGCTGAGCCCTATTTCCCATCCTGGGAAAGAAGAGATGTGTTGAACTCACTTGAAATGGGAAAGAGCAGATCCTCTCCCAAAAAGCATGACATACTTGAAGAGAAGTGTCATGGTTCGACCAGACAGGAGGATTCGCATTCTAGGTACAGTCATTTTTTCCTGTGTATAAGTGAAGTGAATGGTATTTGTCTTGTTTGCTGTCTTAGTCCTTTTTTTTTTTTTTTTTTTTGCTGCTATAGTAAAAATACCACAGAGTGGAAAAGTTATAATGAAGAGAAGTTAATTTTCTCACAGTTCTTGAAAGTGGGAAGGAAGTCCAAGACTGAGAAACTGGCATGCTAGTGTATGGGGAGACAGTTTTACTGTATCATCTGAGAGAGAGAGAGAGAGAGAGAGAGAGAGAGAGAGAGAGAGAGAGAGAGAGAGAGAGAGAGAGAGAGAGAGAGAGAGAGAGAGAGAGAGAGAGAGAGAGAGAGAGAGAGAGAGAGAGAGAGAGAGAGAGAGAGAGAGAGAGAGAGAGAGACAGACAGAGAGAGAGACAGAGACAGAGACAGAGAGACAGAGAGACAGAAAGACAGAGACAGAGAGAGAGACAGAGACAGAGACAGAGACAAACACATAGACAGAGGCCAAGCCAGAGACAGAGAGAGACAGGGACAGAGAGAGAATTTTAAATAAACCACTACCAAGATAATGGCATTAATCCACTCATGAAGGTAGAGTCATCATGGCCAAATCTCCTCTTAATGATTCCATCTTTTAATACTCTTAGAAGGTAAATTACATTGTAGTATGAAATTTGGAGGAAACAGATGTTCAAATCAGAGAACAGGTTAAATCTGAGGCGTGTGTCTGAACAATTGCATGCACTAATGTGTCTCTCTCCACACACACAGACAGAACTATCTGGCAAGCAGGGATTGATCCATAGATGAATGTTCCCTGTCTTCTTACCTAAGCCTTTGTAGTAGTAGTATGCTTCAGGGAAGCTGGAAGCACAAACAGTATTAGCTATGGGATACGATGCTTTCCTAACAATGAAGTCTTATACCTTGATGTGGTGGTGGATATCGGAGGCCACGACTCTGAGTATATTCTGCTACCATTCTCAAGAGAAAGGGATTTTCTTCTCAGGGTTGCCACCAGGAGCTATGAACTTGGGGAAAATGGCTCCACATCCAATGGTGTAAAAAAAAAAAAAAAAGGGGGAACTAAACCTATGTATATAGGGGGTGGGGCTTGTAAGGAGGGGAGGGGAAAGGGAGAAAATGAGAATGAAGAAATATATTTAGGTATAAATTCTCAATGTTTTTCTGATTCTCATTCTCTCTCTCTGTGTTTGTGTTTGAATCAGAGAATTAGATTGAATCAGAGAATCAGATTCTCTGATTCTCATCTCTCTCTCTCTCTCTCTCTCTCTCTCTCTCTCTCTCTCTCTCTCTCTTTGTGGTTGTGTTTGTGTTCGTGTGTGATTTCTATAGCACACTGCTGTGGTCTGAGGGCCTATGTGCTCCTCAAGCTCATGTGCCAAAATTGTAACACTCCAGGTGATGGTGTAAGAGAGGAACTTGGGTGAGTTGGTCAGGTTGTGAGAGGGGTGTGGCCCTAGAGAATGGAGTAGAAACCCCTCTTGGCCTTTCTACCACTTGGGGACACAGTAAGAAGTCACCATTTTTTACCCACATCTTGACTTGCATAAACCCCTAAATTTTCCTTGAATTTGGTCTTACCCACTTTCAGAATCACAGAGGTACATTTCTGTTGCTGGAGAGCTACCCAGCTTGTGATATTTTGTTAGAGAATCTGGAGCACAGTGAGGTGTAGATCTAATTTATTATAGTTTTTCTGGTCTTGTGATCTTTGTTGGTACTTAATTTAGCTGAAAAATCTAATTTCACATTATGTTCTGCATCTTAAAAAAAATCTTTGTTTAACATACAGATGATGTACACTGTATGCTTTCCATGACAGTGAGCTGGCATTTCAGTTTATGTAATAATTACTAAATACAGGTTTCCAGTAAGAAATAACTGTCATTTTCTACAATGGAGCTTATTTTAAACAGAAATATTCACAGGAATTAAAAACTGCACAAATTCTTATTTTAAAAATGATAAGATAAAGCTTTTACAGTTACAATGCCAGAGAGTAGTAGAGTCATAAAAATGTAGGAACAAAGATAAAACATGAAATTCTGATGATGGCAGCACACATGTATATCAATGACACAAACTAGGAAAGGCCTTCAAATATGCTACTAAGTTTTGCAAACAACTCTTCCCTAATGAGATTGGAAGGAAATATCTTTCCAGGGTGCTACTCACCTTTTGCGGTGTTATTATTAAAGGCTTATCTTCAGATGGGTGATTTCCAGGCTGAATGGCCGAGATCTGTACGAAGTCCAACCTGCACTCATTTCCCATTTCATATAAGCACTAATCCATGGTAAGCATAATTATTTCAGCATTTAGCTTCCTGGGCATCAGTGATTTCTTTGTTCCTTGAGTTGGAGAAAAGGTGATCTATTCTCGGAAACAATCAAAATCAGTGGAGAGGAAATTGGGTGCTCTTCCTGATATCATGTCTGGCATACAGCTTAGAGAAATAGCAGGTTGTAAGTAGTAAACGTGAGGAGTCACTATAGGATAAGCTTTTCATAATGGGTCTTTTGCTGTTGCATCCCAATGAATGTTAGGACAGTCATGGGATGACAGCAATTGAATGAAGAGCAATAATCAGTCTGTCAAACAATATAAATATGGTGTGTTTTTCTGCAGCAACATAGGTTGCTACCTGAATTATTGCTTTATATTTTAAAATCTGGGCAGTAAATTAAATGCATGATATATGGAACTATTTGTCCTCTTAACAGATAGGGAATTGTAGGAACACAAACTATTAATGATTTTGCTGGCAGAAAAAGAAGTCAAATCAATAAAATCGCTTGTTCATTTTTTCCAAATGCTCAGAGGATCTTTTAATGCTCGCCCTTCATAATACCTTCATTAGACTCACAGGACTAATAATTATTATGAAAAGTCCTCTGATAATTGTATTTCTTTTGGGGACAGAGGATTCTTGGTCCCCATTGTGCCATCTTGTGGTCACAAGAGGACACGGGTTTATTTTTCTTTTTGGGGGAAAGGCAATCTGTTCAATTTTTATTTTGCTTTTATTGATACGGGATAATATGGGGAAGAACAACTTGGAAAACATATTCCCCAAAATGCTTATCCCCAAAGCATCGTGGACACCATTTAACTGATAAAATAGCAGGGATTAAAAAGCAATAGGTGAGAATGTTCTAAGACTGGGTAGTGGGGACTAAATTTTAGCCTATGCCACCTCTACAAGAAGTCTTTATTTAAGAAATAAAACAGAAGTGAATTTAGGATGACATTCTCAATCCTAAATAACATATTTTTAAAATAACATTTTTTAAAAATCTAAAAACATATTTAAAAATAATTTAAAAATTCAGTGGTCACTATATTTCTAATTTCTCTGTCATTTTTTCTCTTCTTTTCTTCTTCCTTCCTTCCTTCCCTCCTTCCTTCCTTCCTTCCTTCCTTCCTTCCTTCCTTCCTTCCTTCCTTCCTTCTTTCTTCTCTTTTCCCAGCTTTCTATCCAAGATTAGAAATAATACAGCTAGTGCATTAAAAGGTCTCAGACTCTAGTACCTGATTTTTAAAAAATATTCGTGCAGTCCTATGTGAACTATCTATTATGTGTCAAGTGACTCTCAGCCATTGTGAAGGCAATAATGACTGTCCAGGGAAAAATTTTACCTTCACTGAACTTCAAGTGAGAGAGAGAGAAAGTGAAGAAAGAAATGCTCAATTGAATGTTATGTATTGTAAAAGAATTCAAAAAAATAACAGGAATTTACCTCTGCATATGTAGACAGGTTTGGACATCTAGAATAGAGAAAATAAACCACATAGATTTCTGCAGAGGGGTGGGGGAGAGACAGAGAGAGACAGAGACAGAAAGATAGAGAGACAGAGACAAACAGACAAACAGAAACAGACAGACAGATGAGACGGAGACAGAGCTCTGAACCAGTGCTACTGTCCTGAAGCAGGATTTGACTAGGTAGCAAAAATTCAGTTTGGGTAAGGGCTTGGCCCAGATATCTATTTGATATCTACATTGTCACAAAGGGCAAGAAGCCATGTGTGAGTGATTCTGGTGTGTGTGTGTGTGTGTGTGTGTGTGTGTGTTGGGAGAGTCAGCTGCTAAAGCTGTAGACTTGAAAGTTGCCTTCCTAAACTTCTTGTTTAAAAATGCAGGCCTCGATGAGCTCTCCTAGGAACTGAGGGAAGTAGGGAGTCACAGTATCAGGCAGGGCCAGGGCACTGTGCGACTGTGTGGCCGAGACACACAGGAGCTTATTAAGTCTCCTGGATGCAGCAGTCCAGGGCTTTGGCAGGAGACTGAGGGCAACTGTTACTTAAAAGTCAAGGAGGAATGTGACCCAGAGAAGGTCAGGGCTGGAAGTCAGTGTCAAAGGCTTTGGAAAGAACCTGGGGTCAATGCCTGATTAAAGGGGGGGTGAATGGAGAATGAGTTGGGAGAAAGTGGAGGCAACTTTTGACAAGTGGTGCTGTACAAGGGGAAAAGTACACAATGAGCAACAGGACATAGACATAAGCTAAAAGGAAGCTTTTCCTTTTTTCTTTCTTTGTATTCTTTTTCTTTTGGTAGTGGGAGGTAGTTCGGTATGTTTATGAACAGATGGGAATGATCCCTTTCTAAGGAAAAAATAGATAATGTAGGAGAGAGAGGATAATTAGGAAGTAGATGCCATGAGTACATGAGCAGAGATGGCATTTAGTACATAAGCATAGGGATGATCACAAGTTATCTGTAATAGTAAACTCAGCCAGGAAATAGCAGACGCACAGACAGATGGATGGGTGATTTCTCACTGGATCAGAGGGGACTGTAGGGAGGAACTTACCCTCTTTGCTTCCATTTTCACTGTAATAAAAAGTAAAACAACTAGATGAGTATGGAGGTTATCAGCAGAGTTAAGGTAGACAAGGTTTAAATACTCTTCCCAGAGACTTTATTTGGACACGGGAAATATAATGGGACTAAAAATAATTGGCCAACCAGGCAGTCCAAAAGGCCCTCTCTAGGTTTATAATCTATGCTTTAACAATAACATCAGCTAATGTGGCTGTGTGCTTTCTTTTTTCCATCTATAACATTTGTTATGGTTTAGTTTCCAAGAACTGATCAGTTAGGGAAAAAAAAACAAAAAACAAAAAACAGCTTTCCAAATGAACATGTTTTATTTTTATGAATGGTGCACACATTTACATTTCAATAAAAGAGAGCTAATTTTATCTGCTACAGGAACATTAATTGTGAGGTTCTAGAAATAAATGGCTAGATCGCAATTCGTCTGCACAAGAATATGTGAGGATTTCCATATCCCAAAGGGCAAGAAGCTCTGATTGGCACATGCCAGGCCTCTGCAGCTCTTTCTCTGTGTGGTGACAACTGTTGAGGGGAAGTGTGTGCAGGGTGTTGGGATTCTACAAGGCCAACTTATTCCAGTCCCAGCTTTGTAGTATCCTAAATTATTTTGGCAAAATAATGAAATTCTAGCAAAAAAATCTCACTACTAAATGTATGAACTAGAGAGCCATGAGTTTGTTTAAAGTGATTGTTCAAGAACCGCTGGCCCCTGCCTCCTGTGGGCTGACGCTACAGTGTCATAGCAAACACAATTGTGTCAAACACAATTTGCAATCAAGTATTTGCTTGCCTTCATACTAATTTAATTTATTCTACCTCCATCCATGGATCTGATTCTTCTACACATTTATGGATAATGTCAAAACTGGCTGTTACTGTAAAACCTCTAATGCCATTGCCTTTCCCACAGAGCTTTTACTGTATTCAGCTCAGTAAGGCAGAGGAAAGGGAGAAGAGATCCTATTGGATTTGGTATCCCTTGGGTTGGGGACTTTCAGGACAAATCTTTCTTAAGCTTAATTTAAAAATTACTCTGCATGCCTTTGAAGTTCACTATCATGTAACACAGAGTTAAGTAATACTAAAGTCTAATGGGCCATTTGCAATGAATCCACAGAACATGAAGATCAAAAAGGTCTGCTTTTCACTGGAAGTGTAAGAAAAGAGAGTGAGGGGTCTCAGACTAGCAACAGGCTCTTAATAAATGAAGTGCTATTAATGATGTGTTTCTGTGTCTATTGTGGCATGCGTTGCAGCCACTGTACCAATGACTGATGTCAAAGACACATTTAAAGAATATCGAAAAAGAAACATGATTTAAAGGAAACTGATAGATTATGTTTTGTAGTGGTTATAAATTGAACTGCAATATATGAATGATGGATGCATTTATGCCTACTTTGAAGTAAAACTCTTATTATATCAGGTAGCTACAGTAAGTCATTGTTTCATGTCCAGTATATCAAAACCATGAGAAAGAAGCTCAGGAACACTTGCGCATATGGTTACTCGCAAATACTTACAAACGAAATACCCTTGAAAGTGTCAAATATACTTTCTTCTTGGTTCCTAATAATTTACAATGAGAGCTGTCAATCTACTTTGTTTTTCCAGGAGCTTGTGTGCAGGGAATCTATATGTTTAAGAACATATTGAAACAAACAAACAAACAAACAAAAAAACCAGAAAGCATCACTGTTTCTAATTCATGTGAAAAGATGGGCTATGAAGAAAGAAGTAGTGATTTTCAACTTACCGTCTATCTTGGAAACAATGGTGATAATGATAGCACGAACGGTAGCAGCAGAACCTTTGGAATATCCTCAGTGATTGTCTTATTAAAGTAACTATGCAAAGCAAATAGAGGAGAGAATAAAGGGATATCATGGTGAATCTCATAGAACTCTAACATCCAAGTCCTGGGAGGGTGAAAAAGTAACTCATCACTTAAAGGATGGGAGTCTCAGAGGACTTGTATTCATGTAGCAGTTTCAGAAATTCATCTAGCAATGTCACGTGTAATAGACCAAGTAGTATCTGGGAAAATTTCTACCGTTTTACTTTTTTTTCTTTCTTTTTTTTGAAACAAGCTTGGTCTTGTTTTGTAGTTCTAGCTGGCCCTGAGCTCACTATGTAGTGCAAGCAAGGCTTAAACTCAGCAGTCCTCCTGCCTCTGCCTCCCAAGTGCTGTCTACCATTTTACTTTTGCCAAAGAGGTTATCGTATAGATAACTCTGGAGGGAGGAATCCACAAGAAGACCTTGCCCAACTCCCTCTCCTATGTTTGTAAAATGAAAAAACAAAAATCAGAGGAAAGGAGGGGGAGTGAAGGGATTTGTTCATGAGTCGTTGATGTCATATATATATATATATATATATATAATTAAATGTTCCCTTTTTAAACATTTTAAACATTTTAAACTTTGAATTTAGAGAAATTAGAGCAGTCCTGCAGTCCTGTCTTGCCTGTGGTAATTAACATCTTGTTTCCATTTTATTAGACACTGAAACTAAAGCTTTGACCAATACAATAATTTACTACTTCTAAAACCCACCTATCTTCGTTTTTATTTTTATCCTCTACAGTCTTTCTCTCCTGGAAGCAACTCTGAAATTTGCACCCACATATGCCGCATGATGGGTAACTGTTCCCTGTGGAAATAGTCATTCTGTGACAGCCTGAGTGTTAGGGAAACTAAAGAAAATCAATGTCTCTTACAAATCAATATTTTCATGGTCTGACTTGGGTTTAGTAGTTCATACTATTAATAGTACAATCGCAAAACTGCTGCAGGAGATTGAATGATGAAATTAACTCTCTTCTCTTGCTGTTAAACACAATATCCAAACGGACAGAAGTCCAAAGCCCTACTCATTTAGTATTACAGTTTTGATGTTAAAATAAACTGACAATTTAATTTACTAAAGGGATTTGTAAGTGGCTATAACGGAAAAGACCAGCTTCCGTTGAGTTTAGGAACTTCCGGTGGGAACAAACCTTTGATGACTGCAGTTAGGTTTCTAGAGGCAGTTTGTCAGTGTTTACCTCCAGGGAGGCTTGAAGACAACAGCCAGGGGCAGGTGGGAGGGACCAGGTCCTCCGCTTGATTTGCCTTATCAAAGGCAGAGAGGGAATTTCCCTGAGCGTCTTGCACTAGAGAATGTACATCGAGTTAGAACTATTTCTCTATTCACCCATTTAATAAAGAATGAAATAGCATGTGAAGAATTTAGCATGATTTTTTTTTTTTTCCTAACGAGTAAAGTTGTAACACTACAACGTCTGTGTGCATGGAAGAGCTTGGAGCTAGTGTTTTTTTGGAGCACTCAGTAAACCGAAGATCAAAATTCCTTTCGGCCCATCATGGAGATGCTAGACTTCACAAACAATAGAAAGGGATTCACATCTTCTTTACACTTTTTGATATTTCTTACTAACTTTCATTCTTTATCAACATAAACGAATGCTACTAAAGACACTGGTGGAAATAGAAGTGAAGCAAGATCACATCATTTAGGTCACTGTTGTACATATATGTAATTAAAGAAGACATATGAGAGCCTGACTCATTAAAAATGTTATCCGGCCACTACTGGGACATGGAGTATTAGCAGATCCATCTAATTCTAACATGCATTTGTCTATCTGTCTTTCTATCGATCCCATTTGATCTCATATTTGTACATATCAATGAACTTTTTTTTTTTTTTTTTGAGACAGAGCTTCACTTTTGGTAGTTCATGCTGGCCCTGAGCTCACTACGTAGCTCAGGCAAGCCTTGAACTCAGCAATCCTCCTGCCTCTGCCTCCCGAGTGCTGGGTTTATAGGCGTGAGCCACCACACCAGGCATTGTGGTATGTGGTTTCCAGGGATGGAACTCGGGACCTTGATCTTGCCAGGCAGATGCTGGAACCAGAGAGGTACATCCCTGGCCCCTCAATGAACTATTTTGTTCAGGATGGATTATTTTGCATGACTTTTATTTAAGAAAAATTGTATATTGAACTATTACTTTCCTAATTACTGAATTTTTGTTATTCCTGCCTCTTACATTTTACATGAGAAATAAATAATGCCTTACTTGTCTCCTTCTAATTTTAGTCCGAAAGAGAAATAGGAAAAGGCACAGATGTGTGGGGGAGCACCCACGTGGAATCCTGCACTTCACAGGGTGAGAGTGGAGTCATGTGTCAGAGCCCAGTCTGGGTAAGATACTTTTAAATGAAATATTTTTAAAAGCTAAGGATATAGCTCAACTCAAAAGCCTTAAGTTCAATCCTTAGTGCCAGAGAGAGAGAGAGACAGAGACAGAAAGAAAGAAAGAAAGAAAGAAAGAAAGAAAGAAAGAAAGAAAGAAAGAAAGAAAGAAAGAAAGAAAAAAGAAGGCTGATGAAATCTCAAATATTGACATAAACATATATATATATATATATATATATATATATATATTTCTGAAAGAAATGAAATGATATACTAGTGTTACCTGCAAAGTTAAATGAAATTAATAGACACTTTTGAGGACATAATGTGTATTATAAAACAACCCATTTTACTCAGTATTTGTTGTTTTGGATGTTACTTTTTTAGTAACTATAAATTTCAAAGTACACATTTAATTATCATTAATGTGGTCAAGTTCAAGATATGTTGAATTGAAACAACAAAAAGTTCAGTATTTTCCTAAATATTTAATAGCCTTTCAGATTCCTCTTGAGACAAGAAAGCTCAATATAGCCCACTGATAGGTTTGCTAAAATCTACAAAGTACAATGATGAAAAATAGGTCAATATTTAATCTCCATAGAACCAGTTTTACATTCATTAACTGTAATCAGTGATATTAATAATTACCTCAATTCTCTTTTAGAAGCTCACTTGAAAGCCACTTAGTTTTAACATGTTAAGTGTATCTGATCAAAACACATCAACTCTAATCAGTCTGAACAAAAAGCATTTCTTGCTTGAATACATATTTTACAATTATTATGTCCTTCATACTAAAATGAATGGATGAGCATTTTACTCCTTTTGTGATAAGCAAAGCACAACAGTTAAATTGTTCCTTGAATTTACTCAGACCCCAAGAATCAGACCTGCTGATCCAGTGCACTCAGTATTCCAGGGAAGGGTTCTGTCGACTTCTCAGTGGAGAACCAGAAAGTAAATACTTAAGGCTGTGTGGCAGACACGACCTCTCTGTCTCCCGCCTGCACTCAGCCACTGCAGGGAGAAAGCTCCCAACCTCTCTGAACAAATGAATGTTCCTGGATTCCAGTAACACTTAGTGAATTCCACCAAATGTCAAGTGCATAAAATTCTTCAATGTTACAAAACAGTGTTTTTCTTTGAATTTTGTTTTCCTATTTAGAAAAAAAAAAACAAGATTATGTAGATTTTAAGCCTGATTTTGCCCGTGGGGATAGTTGTTGAATTTTTTATCGCAAGACCCTGTCAAGCGTGGCATCTTGGATTTGAAATCTCCAGAAAGATCCAGTGTTTTCTAGGGATCTGGTGAGATAAAGATATCCTCCTGTAAAACATTATCTCTGTTTCGGGTCATTTCCCACATGAGGGTTTTTGCCTATCAATAATGCTCAATCTTGTATCTGTTTAATAAACGTAAGTAAGGAGGCATGTTACACACAGATAATTAAGTTTTCTGAAGAGTTGACTTTTAAAAGAAAAATCCTCCACTGATACTCTCAGTTTCATTATATTTTTGTGTCTTGTTCTTTTCCATTTAATTCAGCTCTTCATTAGCACTTCTATAGAATTGGTAATACCAAAGGTCCAGAGGACAGCTTTGCTCTTCCAGAGATCCGAGCCACATCACCAGGAAGCATCCTACGGGTTTTTCTAGACTTCTCTACACAGAGACAACAGGCTGACAGAGTGCCCTCAGGGGGCTATTGACCCACCAGCAGCCCTGCCACCTCGAAGTCTCCCAGTACCACAACTACTCGGGCCATCTGAGGCCAGTGACAAAGGTCCTGCACCTCCCTGTGGGGAGATAAACAATGCTCTGATCTGCAGTGGATGAAAAGTTCCTGGAGAAGAAAAGAGAATGAGAAAAGGGAAAAGGGAAAAGGTCTGAGATCCGAGTAGACCACCCATTGTCCCCACCCTGGCCTAGCCAATTACCTCCGGAGAACTCAGTTTGCAAAGGCTGAATCTGCAAGCACTCAGTTTGCAGAGGGGGAGAAGGACTGAGAGGATGAAGGCATCTGCCTTACCTTCCATACATTTCACCTTATCTACAGACACAAATATGCTCTATCCTATTTGTCCCCAGTGACTTTTCATATGCTTAGAAAATCCCTGCCTACATTCGGGAGAAAGATCAGTCAGAGCACTCAGCCTGATGAAAGGTAATGGTAAGGAGGACAAGCTTTGCTATATTTTGCTCTTTGATGACTGCAGCCACTGCGGTGGTTTTCATTTGCTCCTAACTCTGGAGCCAAGGTCTCCGACTATTCAAGCTATCCTCCTTCCTATCAAGTCAAGGTTGGGAATAAAATCCTATAATTCTGACTCGTTGGTCAGATTCAAATCATCACAAACCAAACACACATGGCTGCTTCATTCAGCCCAGCAGCTGGCATGACTTTTCCATGATATAATCGACACTGAGATACTCTTGAAAGAAAACTCACCAGCCAGTACATCTCCTTTCTAACCAGAAAGATGTTGAGGTCATCCGCAGTGGGTGAGAACAGGTCCTTTAAGGAGAAGGTTTTTTAGACCAGAGGCATTAGTTATGGTGGTTGTCATTGTTGTTATTCCTCTAAGGAAGAGAATAAAAGTGTAATCACACTAGGTCATGTGTAAATTTATGCTGTTTTTACTGGCTCTTAACCCCTTTCCTTCCAGGAATTGTTAAGTTCCTCTGCAGTCGTATATCAGCACTTGGGTATGTTCTCACCAGCCATGACCAGTTGACGGCAAGGCCCTGCAGTAGACCAACAGAATAGAAGTCGGGTCCTGTAACTGACTCCCTGGAAATTACGTAAGAGAAATAAATACCCTGGTATTTGCACAAAGGAAATTATGAAATTCCCATTGAAGTTGAATTCATAGACTCTTAAATTCTATGAGAAAAAAAATTTTTTTCTTGGTCTCAAGCGGTCTTCGGCAGAGTTAGGAATGCAATGTTTTTTTGTAAGGTACATGTCTGATTCCTGGACTTCTTGAAATGGACTGCAGTTCAGTCTGACATCTGATGGAGACACAGAAGGAGGGCAGGAGATGGGACCAAGTTCAGAGTATCTGTCATCCATGCACAGCTTTCTTTTTCCTTTCTCTTTCTTTCTCTCCTGTCTCTGTCTTTCCCTCTCTGTTTGATTTTATTTGATAGCCAGTCAATTCACTGAATATTAGTTCACGCTATGAAGAAGTAATTCCGAAGTATTTCAAGTCTTTTTCTTTTCTTTTGCTCAGATTAGACTTGTTTGTTGTTGTTGTTTTTCTTATTGAGGTCTTTTGTTTGTTTTTGTTTTTGTTTTTGAGACAGGATCTTGCTTTGTAATTCAGGCTAGCCCTGAACTCCCTATGTAGCCCAGGTGAGCCTCGAACTCACAGCAATCCTCCTGCCTCTGCCTCCTGAGTGCTGGGATTACAGGCATAAGACACCACGCCCAGCGTTAGACTGTTTCATTTTGTGCAACAGGGCTTTGTTTTATGGTATCGTGTGCCTGGTACTTTTCTGGTATGTTGCTTTGATAGGTGATAGCTTTGGTTGGAGCTTGTGAAGCCGGGATCACGTAGGTCTTGAACTACGTGTCTACAGAGGAATAAGAGGCGAAACTGTGGAAGTAACACAATCGGTAGAGCTCTGCCTCCCTCACCAGCAGCGTTACCATCCTTTTGTAAGATGTGGAATGAGATACGCGGATCATGGAGAAGGAAAGTGAGCCAAGTAAGCAACGGATCCACACAGAGAGAAGACAATACAAACGAACGCTTGTGCTCAGTTCACTTAAAGAAAATCAGTTTCATCCTGGCCTGTGATTAATGGGATTTGCATTAATTTCCAGTAGAGTGCCTGGATCTCCAGACTGTGGACATGGGCGACTAAATCTGTCGTGCTAACTGAGGCCAGGTCTAGGGTGACGCTCTGATGACTTCTTGAAGGAACACAAAGAATAATTTCACTACTCTTTATCTTCAGGGAACTGTTTAGATTATCTGTCCCAGGCTCACATTTCACTGCAGTGCTGAAGCTATTTAGCTTTGGAGCTTTATAGACTCATCTATTCTCCAACAAGTCGGAGAGTGTTGAGAATATCTATTTTGGGTGTTTCATGTTTTGAGGGTAGAAGAAATGCGTGTGCGATGGGAGAGTGGATGAGTGTCTAAAATTGCAAACTGTGAAATTTAACTGGGCTTTCATCATCATAAATTCAGAGTCATGAAAGCAATTTATTGAGAAAGGGAATCTTAGAGCTGACCACAGCTCTTCTGTCAGAACGTATAACTGCAAAGCAAAACTCAGCTTTCCCTCCCCTCTTCGAAGTTTTTGTTTGATGTGGCATTACTGGGTCAACTGATAAAACCCCGTGTGTGTGTGTGTGTGTGTGTGTGTGTGTGTGTGTCTGCATGTTTGTTTACAGTGAATTTGCTTTCTGGCAGCTAGTTTATTCACTTAATTCACAATAAGGAGGCACATATTTATGTAAAAATCATATTCGATAAGTGCAGTTGCCTCAGGGATTGATGTTTACTTAAACAGGATAGATATCATTGTTTTTCAAGGTTTTGTAAAAATACTATTCCATAAGCTTTCAGGCACATGAAAAAGGTTTCCTCTTACTAAATGTGAAACCAAACACTCCTAATTGATTTTTTTTCTCCTGTTGACTTAACAGTGACAGTATGAATCTTCACGGATTTAGGGGCACAAACAGGGAAACGGTAATCAGACTGATAAAAAGGTGTTATTTTTGGTGTCAGTTCCCTGCCTTGCTAAAACTTGGTGGCTCATTTATACAAGCTGTACAAAAGAATAGACCTCAGCATAAATACTAGCTTTGAAATAAAATCTTGGCTGATGACAATATTAGAAGCTTAAACATTGGTAACAGAATTTAAGTCTGTGTTATAAATTTAGAGATCATAGTTAACCCTAGAAACAGTTTCTAAAACCTTTGTTTATAATGATAATTGATTTAAATTCTATTATACTTCAAATGAATGGGTTATACCATATATTCACATGCAGAAGAAGAAATACATGGATATGATCTTAATAAGTATAGCAAAATATTTAATTCCCTAGAAGATGAGTCATGGCATAATCTAGATATTCTCCTAAAAAGCATACAATGTTATTAATGTAGTTTTTATCATTCATCACTAAGGTTATTGGCAGTGGGAGGTAACCACATTTTATTTTGGCACTATTTTAGTGCTAGATTTATTTGTAACTTAAACACCAGGCTTTGACTATTAGGACTTAAATTTATCAAAAGACTGAAATACTTATCAGTTGAAGATATGTGCCTGTGGGATGGAAATTGGAAAATGACAGAGGAAAATTTCAATCCAGCCTATAGATCATGATTAAACTTACTTTTAAATTGAAAAGCTTGCTCACACACACAAAAAAATGAGTCAGATGTTTTGAAAGGGGTACTGCATAAAAAGTTTTTTAAAAAGTCAAAATTTCTATATTGTACAGTCAAGAAATAATTTAGAAAGAGCTTGTCTGAGCAGATGTACTATGAAAGATTATATTTTACAAAAGTAGATGGGGAAACCCTGGGTTTGAAATCACTTAAGGTTAGCATTCCCATTACAGTATCCATCCTCATGATGACATTCCTATATCTTTATTTTTTAATTAAAATTGGGATTTGAGAAATGATATTATAAAAACAATAAATGATAAAGCTGCAGAGGAGGAATTGGAGAAATAATGCCAATCAGATTAGTGTTTCCTCTGCTGTGTTTACATTTTGTGACCCTTTTTTTTTTTTTTTTCAGTACCAGGCATTGAGCTTGGGCCCTTGTGCTTCCAAAGTAGGCACTTGAGCTAAATCCCCAGCCATATCCTTCTGGTTTTTATAGAACTCTTCTCCCTTTCTGGGGATGAAAATGTCAACTCATCATGTTTGTATTAAGAGCTTAAAATCTGACCCAGACTGATACATGAATTTATTAACATCTTGCTGATCACCTGGGAAACACACTTTACTTCTCTTCCTTAATTATACTGTACTTCCAGATATAACTATAATATATTCCCAAATTCTTCAGATATTTACCTTGGCATTTAGTATTTTACTATTAATAAAATGCTATAATGAACATCTTTGTTATTTAGGGGTTTATTGTATTACATGGCTTATTCCTCTAAGTCACTTAATGACCTAGTTCCATCATTAACATCAGCAGAAGTACTATAACTAACTGATGACATAGGTAATCACTATATTTATATACAATTTTATATATAATATAAATGTTATATACATCATACAACATATAATTATATATTAATATATTATATTACTATATTGACCATTATATTGTGTATATTTATTTTATATGATATATGCTTATATTGTATATTATATATTATATGATATATTTTATATAATATATCATATAATTATATATTAATTCTAATTCCCATAACAGTGGTTTCCAGCTAGTAAGTGGCAGATGAAGTTTGCAAACATAGAGCATGGTGACTCAATTCTGAACCCTCCACAGAGAACAGTGGTACTGATTACCCTCACCATCAAAGCTGCATACTTTAGAATAGTCTCGAAATTCCATCTTTCAGGATTCATAGGGTTGCAATTTAAAGATTTTAAGAGCTTTTAACCTTTGACCTTGCAATTCTACCTCTAGAAATAGATTCTAAGAAAACTGTAAAAGATGAAAAGACATTGATAGGTAAAGACAATTAATGCAACCCTAGGAAAATGAAAGTAAAAAATAAATGAACATAGAGATAGAAGAGTATGTGGTGATTATCATTCATATATATTATGGAGATATATGTACTCATTAAAATATGTTTTCAGATATTTTTGATTTTGTGCCAAGTACACAAATATCAAAATAAAACATCCATCAAAATATACATTTTAAGTCTTTACTATCTAAATGATTTAAAAATAGAAGCAGACATACAGAGAACAGAAGAGATATATAAAATTATAATGACTGCTTTCCAACTATAGATATGTGAATTTATTTTATTTTCTACATTTCCCCACATTATTCTACATTCTTACGTGCCTTTAAAATCTTTACATCACACATTTTTCACAATGAGCATGCATTGCTTTAACCAAAAAAGACCTAAAATAGAATGTTAAAAAAGCCTACAAATTGTTGAAGCCCACATCCCACAAGCTGGAAGCCCAGGCACAGCTTTCCTTTCATAAGTGTCACTGCACTGCTACTGACAGTATTGAGAAAATGTTTTGTAGTTTCTTTGCATCTTTTGAAATATTTCTTAAGTCTTTATGATAATGCTTAGGCTTGACTTTCTATAGTCTGGGTGTTTCTTGCTATCATCGTTGTTGTCACTAGTTTTGAAAAATCTGCAAGACTCTTACTGAGATTTTTACTCAGGCACGGGGACATTATACAGGTATTGAAGGTATTGAATTCCGTTTCTGTTTCTAAGGAATGTTTTCTCATCTACTGCCCTTCGTCTTTCCTTCCTACTTTGTTCTTTCATTTTCATCGTTTCAGTTTATAAATGTGACTGTAAAGTACAACCACAATGTAGCACGTCTGGGAAAACTCAAGAGCAGCGCTTTGCCTCTTGAAAGGCCCTCAACACATGTGAACTTATTACTGGTCTTTTTAGCATTTCATTGCTATTATTATACTTTATCACTAAGCCTCCGATAATGAATATAGCTTCTTCCCAGTGGCCAAGACCGGTGTGTATGATAATTGCTATTTGTCTCAGTGGGCCCCTCTTCTGGCCACAGAAGCGTGCTTGGCGCAGGCCTACCTGGCTGTGATGATTTACATCTACATGTTCTTCAAAGCTTCAGGGGCTTATGGGTAAGGCTTTGGGGAGATGGTTGGCTGATGGGGCAGCGCATATGCATCAGTGGACTTGTCCATAGAAGAGTTTAGAGCTGAAGGTTGGGAAATGAAGTCTGATGAGGAGCAGGGAATGGCTGGGGGCGTGGCCTGGAGTATCCACCCTTCCCTTCTCCTTCCCTTCTCTCTGCTTCCAGCTGCCATGCCATGTGCTCTTGCCCCTCTGCGACACATCCTTGGTTTGGAGCCAGGTAAAGAAGGACCTGAAACCTCTACGCTGGCCCAAGGCCTGACGTTCACGGTAAGGAATGACAAATTCAGGCAATAAGGCTTGCTGAAAAGCTAACCCACTACAGATTACACAGGTGAAATGATTACTTTCATCATTGTGTTAAGGAACAGGAATGCAAGGCCTGATCCTATGATGGACATGTCATTTTCAGAACCCAACTATCTCCCTACTGTGAGGTAAATGAAATCTTCCAAAGTGCAACAGGAGAGATAACCAATAACTTCCTTTCCTTAGAGGGGTAAGTTTTTAAAGAATAGTCTGATTTACTGTTATTTAACAGATTTGATGGAAATTGTCCATTATAAGTGGACACAATTAACACTGAAGTATTAGTGGGTAAATATGTGTGACTTTGTTGTCTATATAAACACGCAAACAGCTGCAAACAGAGAGGAACTTCCTAAACCAGAGGTCTTCCTCTATTACTCACAACACATAAATACAAGGACGAAGGTGTTTACATGAATGCTATCAATACGTATGTTAAAGATATTTACCCCAAAACAAAAATGACCAAGGAAAGGTAATTTCAAACTCAGCATCTGTTCGTACTATTTAAAAAATACATCTTTACATGTGTTAGCTCAAATTTGCTTTTGCTTTACATATATTTTTAACAACCTTGGTTATGTAACTTCTCGGCCCAGTGCAGATTAGAATCAACAAATTAGAGTTTCCTGATGGCCTGACAGATTCAAAGCAGATTTTTTCAGAAGCAAAAAAATGTGAAGACTCCCACTGATAGAGAAGGAAGAACAACCAGAAATGTTTACATAAGTTTATTCTAGGCTTTCTGAATCCAGGAGGAGCATCCATGTTGTACTTTGAAAGGCTGACTGCACGGCAGGAAAAATAAAAGAGCTTACATTTATTGTAATTAAACTAATTTATTATTCAGCTTCCTTTATATTGAAAACATTTTGTTCCTCTTGTTCATCATTTACCTTAAATTTATCTAAAACATCAGACTTAAAAATGAGGTGAAATACAAGGCAGTGAGGACATAAATATAAACAAAATATGGCATTTCATGACTTTTCATGATCTTTGAAAAGCTTGCCATTGGTATGTAGATTTAGCCACAAAAGAAATTGTAATAGTTATCCAGAAAGCATAATTGCTGTAGTACAAATAGGTACTGAATGCTGTAGGCGCAGTCACTCAGAGTTGCTCATGTACAATAATTCAGAGAAAATAACTTCTACCCGAATACATTTCAATCACTTAGGCAACTAATGGAAGATGTTCCATCCCCAGGCTTGCCAGACCAATGTGGTATTCATGCTGTGATGGGACACAGGAGCCTCTGGAATGAGTCCTGGCTAAGTGTCCTGGCTGTCTCCTGGCTAAGTGTCCATGTATTGAGAGACATGCCATAAGGCTATGCCCCTCCTAGAAGCAACTTCTAATGTACACACATTGTTTCATTTCATGTCTGTAGCAATATCTGCACAGAGGCAATTATGCTTTTGGTGGGTTCTTAGAGTTCTCAACACCACTAACTGGTAAAATTTTGTACATTTTATTTATTTATAGTTTTTTTTTGTTCTTTTTTTTTTTTTTTTTTTTTTTTTTTTTTTTTTTTTTTTTTTTTTTTTTTTTTTTTTTTTTTTTTTTTTTTTTTTTTTTTTTTTTTTTTTTTTTTTTTTTTTTTTTTTTTTTTTTTTTTTTTTTTTTTTTTTTTGAGACAGGGTCTCACTTTGTAGTTCAGGCCGGCCCTGGACTCACTATGCAGCCCAGGCAAGCCTCGAACTCACAGCAATCTTCCTGCCTCTGCTTCCTGAGTACTGTGATTATAGGTGCGAGCCACCACACCCAGTTTTTGTACATTTTAAACCTTGTTCACTTGAATACTTCATGGGTATATTGTTTGTCCTCTCAAGTAGAAATTTTATCCTCCTAAGGGGGAAAAAAAAACTGTTTCTTACAGGACTTCCTGCCTCCCCCATCTACTAGCCCAGAGCTCAAGTTCAAAGTAATTATTCAGCAAATATGCTCATTGAACTTCATCTGAAGATTACCAGAGTGGTCAGTGAAATAGCATGCCTTTTAAAGCCAAGTCTGTTTTCGAAGAGGCAAGTGGGTATTAAACGCCTCAAAATATCATAGTTGATAAGTTGTTCTCACAGTAGCAGATTGGAAACTCACCCTGTCTACCTTTCGAGCCAATGTGATGATGATTTATTTATTATTCAGTACCCATGATGATTACCAAGCATATATCAATGTCCACTAATAATTTGTAAATGTAAATTTCAGAAGCTTTTCATTTCTTGTTGTGCACATGCATTGCACGTGCGTGTATACACACACAGAGGGGAAGTCTGACACTATAGTGAATTGTTAGGGAATCTTTAAATAAATGCAAGGGAAGATCTGTGGTCCTGGTGAAACAGGTACCTTCTGTGTGACACTACCATTCACGATTTAGACTGTGACTAATACTTGGCCCTAACATTATAGGTGGTTACCATGGAGGCAATTGGTAAGAATGTAACTGTCATCTCCTTGGAAAAATTTAATCCACAGATGGATCCTAGCACGCACCCACAGTGGGGTCCAAAACTAATGGATCTTTTTGCTAAATAAGGCCTGACTCTGCCAAAAAAAGAGATTGATTAGAGAAATCTGTCTCACGCATTGCTCCCAAAACAGCACATTTATGCAACTCCTAATTTTTTGGCATACTAGAGTTTTCCTAATAGGAACATAATAAAAAGTCATTTATTAATTAAAATGTTTTTAATTTTTTTTTCTTTTCAGGCTGCAACAGTGGAGCTCTACAACTCTGTCATACATTTATGAAAGTTTAGTTACCAAATACAATCTTTTGTGTTCCTTTGAATAATCAGGGTAGACATCCTATGTGGACTGACGGGCTACTTGCTGAAAACCTTAATTATTTATGGACATTCTTCTTCGATATACACAAGTCTTGCTGTCTGTTACCCAAACCATGAGAGAAAAGGTGAGCATGACAATGATGGCTGATGACAAAGACCAGGACGTGTCTGTTGTATACTTCCCGTGGCTAAATGTATAACTCTAAGCATAAGTATCACTCTGTGTTCATGTCTTTAATGATTTCCCTTGCCATATGGCACTATCTTGGCCAGGCTGTACCTATTTGAATTTGAATATTAAAATAAAGCAATTCCAATCCAGATTTCAGTGAAACGCCATCCCTTCCTTGATGACTGATTTTTAAACAGAGTTCATCCCTTGGGGAGGGGGGCAGTGGGACTTCTCTGAACTCATATGGCCTGGAACATGTTTAGCCATGTCCAGATGCACTAACTGAATCTTAGTAAAGAAAAATCTCAAAGTGATTGATTTTCTTTTCTCACTTAGCCTTCACACATTTTAAGGCAACTGTTTGATCCTTAGCCTTTTCTTCAGAAGAAATCCAAGAGCCAGCAAGTGCACATCTGAGGAAGCTTTTGAAGGGTACTGAACTGCTAATTTATTCTTTTATCATTTACACAACCCAGAGCTAATTTGTCTATCTGCAGGTACATCTGGCTTTAGAATACATCCTGGGTTCTTTTTGTTTAATTAGTACATGTTTACAGAAGATAATGCTTACATTCCTTATGGGAAGTTGGTGCATGGCTATAACACCTTTTAATTCTTTTTTTCATTCTCTTTCCTTCCTCTCTTCCTACATCTTGGATCCCTTTTTTCATTTGAGAAAGATCTAATCGCTGCACTCCCATTCATCTATCTCTTCTTTTCTTTTTGGGTTTGTCATATAAGAGCAGCCAAGTGATGTTTAGCTTTACGTGCCTGATTTATTTCACTTGACACTATGGTCTCAAGGTGCACCCCCTTCCCTACAAATGACTCAGGATTATCTTTCTTTGTGGCAGAGTAGTGCTTCATTATATGTAAATACCATGTTTCTTCATCCATTTGATCATTAATGGACATATAATTTAGCTATGATGAACTGTGCTCCCATACATATAGATATGTGTGTCATCTCTATAAAATACACCTTTAACTCTTTTGGGTAAATACCTAGATGGGAAATGCCTGAGTCAAGTGGAATCCAGAGCTTCACCCTTTGAGGAATCTCCTTACTGATTTCCATAGTGGTTACAGGAGTTCACATTCCCAGGGCCAATTCAAAAGGGTCTCTTTATCCCTCTGCGTCGTGGCCAGTTATTGGTTATTACTTGACTTCATGATAATGGCTATTCTTTCTGGGGTACGATGGAATCTCAGTGTTTTTAAATGGCCAGTGTTGTTGAACATTTCGTCCAACATTTATTTATCTTTTATACTTCTTTTTGGAAGTGTCTGTTTATTTCGCTTGTCCATGTTTCGATTGGGTCTTTTATTTGGGGGAATCAAATTTTTTAGTTCTTTATATATTCTAGATATTAGTCTTCTGTTTGTCGAGTAGCTGGCAAATCATTTTTTCCCCATTCTGTGGGTTGTCTTTTCACTTTTGTGGTTGTTTCTTTTGCTGTGCAAACGCTTTTTAAATTTATTGATTGCTACTATTTCCTGTGTAAATATGGTTCTTAGACATTCAGCCTCCTTACAGATTTAAATATATACATATATATATATATATATATATATCTTGACCTAATAACTTTGAGAGTAGACTCCCTTGTGTGAGGCAGTATTTCCAATTCAGGGTTTCAGCAGGCGACACTTTCTAACAGGGCTTGACATATATACCGCAGATTCTACAAATGAGATGTATAGTGAGGCCACTGGGCTATCAGAACTCGCACGGTAGGCGCAGGATTTATTCACACCCTTTTAATCCAGGTGTCCTGCTCCCTCCTAAGAAATGTGGTAACTCAGCAGGCAGCGAGACCTGTCTGCAGAGGCCAAGTGCATTTCAGCAGCACCTCCTAGAGGCGGCGCGGGGCTACGAGGCGGGGAGGAGGCGGGTAGGCGCGCGACGCTCTTCCGGGAACCGGCAGTCCCACCTCTCCGCACGCCGGCGTCCAGCCTCCGAGCCGCCCAGAACCCCAGCTAGTTTGTGGAAGGACTCTGGTGACTTAGGGAGGCCTTTAGAGGTCTCGTTCAACTGCTAGGAAGACCCACTCGATCGCCTGAGGAAATAAACATCCAGAAAACACAGGCACTGCAACAGAAAAAAGTGCTAACTATAACTCGTCCCCGCAGGGCACGGCTTGCTCACCATCCTAAGAGAAAGACGGGGGCAGCGCGCTCCCCCACGCACCCGAGCAGTGTGTGCACCTCCAGGGTCTGGCCCCGGGGAGATCACTGAAGGCGATTTTCGGGGGTGCACAGCCCTCCCCGGTTTCTGGGAAGCCGGGCTAGGGCAAGGGCAGGGCCAGGTTCCTGTAGGAGTTGCTGTTCGCGAGAACTCTTCACTAATTGTTTTGATTTTAGACCAGCCGAGGGTGCGGAGCGGTGGTGGAGACAGAGACTGAGGGAGGACGAGGCGAGAGGGAAGAAGTCCGCCCCGTGCAGACGGCTCGGCTCTTGCTGAGTCTTTTGCCAGGAGCCAGAGCGGAGCCAAGCAGCAAGCCCTGGGCGCGCCCGCGTGTCTCGGCCCGACTCGATCCCGTGCTCGGGACTCCGGTCCGGCCCCTCTTCCTCAGCGGCTGCGGGTCCCGCTGGGAGTCGCGGCGAGAGGTCGGGGAGCTGGAAAGCGAACGTTCCTGGTGGAGGCGGATCCGGTGCAGACGTCCGGGCGCAGGCCCTGCACCACCGCCCCAAGGAGGGAACGGGACGGGGGCTCAGCCGGGCCGCGGAGCAACCCACCTGCCGCTGCCCCTGCCGGGCCCGACTCCCCAGACTGGCTCCCGGGCTGAGGAGGAAGCGGCGACAGGTTCCCTCTCCAGCTGCTCCGGGCTCGGGCGCAGCGCCCTCCCCGCGCCTCCCCGCGGGCCGCGATTGGCCGGAAGCGGCCGGGGGCGGAGCCAGCGGGGCCGGTGCCGCTCAGACCGCCTCAAAAGAGCCCAGGCTATTGCAGCGCGCACTGGAGCGCTGGCCAGCGCGCAGCCTGCCCGGCGCCGGCGAGCTGGGTCTGGGGAATTCTGCTCCGCTTCGGCTCACTCACTCCGACAAACCACTGGATCTTACTCGCCTCTGTACCTCCCACCTCCACTCCAGGTCTCTATGCTGCTGGGCACACAGCAACAGGTAAGGACTGCTGTATGCGTGCCTCCTCCGTCGGTCCCTCTCGCCGTCTGTGTGTGCTGGGCAGGGGACTCGGGACACCGTTCCCTGCCCTGGCCCGGCCTTGCTGCTCCAGCGGTGGCCAGCTGTCATGCTCCTGGAGCGCTGTCTCACGCTTCGGAGGGAGTCCCAGCTTGTGGCTATACAGTTTATGCGCGCACCACAACATCCTCAAGAGCTAAAAATACTGAGACACGCTTGGAACAGTTGAGCAATAGAAACAGATTTCGCTGCAGCATCTGTTTGTGCTCATAACTTCCAATGCACCAGCTGGAGCGAGATGCAGGGTCTGGAGGCGAGGGCGAGAGGCTGGCTTCGATTCTCCCTCCCTCGGAGGGCCAGGAAAGGTGGTGCTGGTGGGCGGTGGGAGGTGCGAGCGGTCTCCGATCTTGGAAAACCTCGGGGCTCTGCTCTATTGTGGGTCCCTCAGTCTTGGCTTGGGTGTGTGTGTGGGGGGGGGGCGCGTTGCATCAAGTATAGTTTCGAGTTGCGAACACAGTGAACGTCTCAAAGTTATTTTGCTGGGGAAAGAGAGCCGGAGCCCGAACTGGATTTCAGCCTGAAGACGGCAAAACTTTCACATTGTATGTCTCTCTCTGTTCTGAGTGATTTATTCTTAGTAATCATGGTGTAAATGCCCAGCTTGAAGATAGTGGTGGCTTTAGGAAAGCAAAGAATCAAAACGACTTGATTCGGAAAAAAAAAATGATTGCATCATAACTTGAATTCACCATGACAGCTGGGAAAAAAACAAAAAAAAAAACAAAAACAAACAAACAAAAAAAACCGAGATGAAAATGGGTAGTTCAGTGCCGGTCCCAGGAAACCAATGAATAGCACAGTAAAGTACAGGAGGCTGTGAATTTCAGATTTACATACTCTCAGCATGTACCTGTAAGGAAATAAGGTGCTCTTTGAAAATCTGCTTTGATATGCAAAGAATGCGTATGGTTTTCTTTTCACATTCATAACTAGGAGGCTGACAGGCTTGCTCTTGGTAACCACCGCTCTCTCTGTCTGTCCTGCACTTGTTAGCTTCATCCTTCTCCCTTCCAAGTGTCTTGGGTGTATTTGCCAAGATCCAGAATAATCCTGATGCTTAGAAGGAGGGACAGAGGCTACTTCCTGGGTCTTAGGAGGAGTGAGAATTGAGGTCAAGGTCATTTTACTTTCTATCTCTCTGCCTTGTATTTTGGTGACACTTCATTTTTTATAGTCTTGGTATTCATGAAGAATCTTTGCGTTACGCTCTTGATTTGACTTAAAAAAAAAAAAAACATAGCTCCTCTATCTCCTTCAGTCTTTTTAGAATCTTTCTGGAATCTCTGAGTAGGAATAGTCCTTGGATGACTTCTGAGTAGTCTAAAAGATCGTCTGGCTCTTTACCTAAACAGTACCACAATTTTGAGGATTTTTTAAAAAGTGCACATTGCTGTTTACCAGACATGTTTTGTGAGCATCTACAAATGCTAAGCAATGCTGCCGGCATGGTGGAGTGTGAGGGATAGACGCAGTGTTCACATGGACAGGAGGGTGTCCCCCTCCTTTTCCGCTCTCCCCTCCTTCTCCCTTCTGTTTACTGAGCTTCCAAGAGGTTGCTTTGCTAGCGGTTGTGCCCTCATAGCAACTTGTACCCAGAGCTCACTGGGGCTGGTCTATATGGCGTCAGCTGGGGAATAGCTGCTCTAAACACTCATTAGAAGATCTCTCAGCCCAATACAGCTTCATTCGCTATTCCCTATTCTTAGTCAGAAACTTTCTTCTTCACTACATACCAAGGCTATGTGATGGGACACAGGTTATTCCTTCATATTACCTTTTCCAGCTTTTTATATACTTCCTTGGAATTATTCTCTACATAGTATAATCAATTAGATGCCCCCATTTTTGCCATATGACCTCCTTGACCTTGTATTTATCTGCGAATCTCTCCCTCCCTCACATCTACCTAAGATTGAAGCGCTGAACTATTTTTTTCCATTGCTTATGCTTAATTTTGGCTCAGTCTATAAATAGTCTTAACATGAACAGCACCACATGTAGCTTTTCAATTTCCCAGAAATACTTTCTACATCAGTGGTTATGACCTGGGTAAAATGATTATCTCTGTCCATCCCAGTCTTTAAATATTTGGGCTGAAGGGGGAATTTATATATTGTGCATCAAATCAAGTATCACTTCTTTAGAGCAATCGCTATCAAAAAGCCAGACCATTTAATGTTTTCATTTATTCTTTTTTTTTTTTTTTTTTGAGACAGGGTCTCGCTTTGTAGTTCAGGCTGGCCCTGAGCTCACTATGGAGCCCAGGCAAGCCTCGAACTCAGCAATCCTCCTGCCTCTGCCTCCTGAATGCTGGGATTACAGGTGTGAGCCACCACACCTGGCTGTTCTCATTTATTCTTAATCAGCTCTTCATTCAAATATTGTTGGAATAAAGTGGCATGGAAGCTCTTTCTCTTTCACTCTCTCTCTTTCTCTCTTTTAGTAAAAGCTTTTTCCAGATGTTCACAAATTGGTCCTTTCTAGTGAGAGAAGAAATTTTCTGCTTGTGGCAATCCACAGGGACATATTAGAAAGTAACAGTGAAGGAAGGCAATCTTTGTGGCAGATTAAGACAAATTACCTTATCAGACTTTGGCCAGTTCTAGACTTTAGCTATATCACCAACTCCACAAAAGGCTGAATACATATGATGTGTGGGCTCACATATTCACACACAATCTGTTTGGGGGCATATCTGTTTGATGTACCAAAAGTTTCCATTTTGAAAAACAACAACAACAACAACAACAACAACAAAACAACCCAAAACACTCTCTTTTTCCTTTTCCAGGAAAAGTGGTAAAATTTCTAACTGATGCTCCACATGTGGAACAAATTCTGTCATTAGCATTGGAAATCAGACAGTAATAGTCAATATGGGCTATTTGAAGAATTCTAAATTCGGAAAGCTATTCCTAGGAAGCTGGTATTGTGTGATTTGTGGAATTCAAACAAATGTCCTGGGGTCAAGATTTTTGGAAAGTCATAATTCAGCTTTTAGATTTCATATAGGCATTACATTTTAATCTAAGAATGGTGCAGCAAGAAATTCCAACAGTTTGAGACTGTAGATTCATGGCCCTAATGGTAACAGATGTAAGTATTCTTCCAAATCATAATAGGGAAATTTCTTGGTGTCTGCTTAAAATAATAAAAGTTTTCAAAATCAGTCAGATTTCAAAGATATATGTGTTATTTTAAAAAGTTCCCACTCCTTTGGTAAAGTACACCTACCTGCATTTGGTATTTTGTGCCTTGTCTGTCTCTGTGTAGAAATGCTCAGCTATTTTGTGGAAGCCAAAAAAGCTGAAATCATTGTATTTTTTTTTAAGTCTTTCCATGTCCAGGGTCTACAACCCTGAAGAATAAGATTCTTCTTTTTCTTTTGTCCAAGTGCAAACTGATAGCAAAGCAGACAAAACACTGAGCAGGTGGAAGGTTGAGAAAGCACAGTAACTTCTTTTTAAAAAAGTAATTCAAAGGCACTTTCAAATCGGGCATCATTTAGGTGTCAAAAGCTGCCAAAATGTAACACACATTGCAATTTTCACAGATGACTAATCTCAGGAAAAATGTGTTGGGGCACATTCTTGCATAATAACTTGGATATAGAAGGCGAAGTGGAGAGAATGTAACAAGGCATTTTCAAAGACAATGCACCTTCCCTCAGTTTTAAAGGGATCCATAAAACTGGGACAGATGAGTTTCTTTATTAGTGTGCAGCTGGCCCGGCTGAGCATGGTTCTGTTAACTGCTTAAATTTCATGCAACTTTGGGGCAAGGGGCGGGGGAGTGGTGTTTTCACAATCAGAGCTCCAGCCAGTTTCTGATTCTCCCTGTGTATTGCTCATTGTATCCCTTAAATGCTCAAGATGAGCTGATGGCTTGAAAAGTTGAGACTCGTTTGAACTTTTTAGTTCCAGGCTGTATTGGCTTTGTTAATATTACATTTGGTAAGGAGAATACCCTAGACTTTCTCCCAGGCTTTTGGTAGATGAGGGAAAAATCGTTCCTTTGGAGCCAAGCTGGGAAGTTAAAGAAAGTAGATAGTTTTTTTTTTTTTTTTTTTTTTTAAGCCTGGGAGAGAACGAAGCAATAAGAGAAGACTGAAAACTCCTGTTTGCTCATGTTTGGTGAAGGTGAACGCCTTCTCTAAGGAACCTATGGCAAACAACAGAGCTAGAAGTGAAAAGAAGCTGGCTGGCACTTACAAGGGGCTATGATTACAAAGTTGTCTCTGTTTGAAGCAACACAGCATTGGACCCATAAAGAACGAGTTCCTGCCTTATCTAAATCCGCTAAAGACCTGGTCCTTTGGCACAGAGGTGCTTCCTTCCTAGCCTGTCATTACACACGGCAAATGCCATCTCTGGAGAATTTCAGGACTCCTGTCGCTAGGCAACAGAGGTGCTCTGGATCCCCCAGAGAAACTCTATATCTTTGAGTCAGAATCACTTGCCCTAACAGAGATGTTACCAGGCATTTCTACACAGGGGCTGCTTACAAACACGCAGAGCGATGAGGCAAGTCCAGACAGTAGCCCCAAGTTAGCATCCATTTCAGGCCATTTAAAAGGCCCTGTGCTCAGTTTTATCACTGAAACAAAATAGCTTGTTTCCTGTTGTCAACCTTGTCATTGCGGGCTCCCGTAGTCTCCTTGGATGCACATGAAACACAGTTCAATGCAATGCTCACTCCTATGAAATGTGGTCTAGATATGTCCTAGTTCTAAAAGTTCTGTGGCCATCCTTAGAATCAGAAAGCCACTCTTCTGTTTAGTAACTTGAGAACCTAGCAAGTAGGAAAGCCATAGAGGAGAGTGGAACTGAGAAGGGGACCTGGAAAATCGAATATTTTAGATCAGTGGTCAAAAAGGAAAAGAAAAGGGACTTCAAATTATATAGAATGATTAGCACACATATCTTGGCTATGTTTAACAGCTGTATATTTTTAAGTAAAATTTTAAGAAGTCTTTGTAGAGGACAAAGAAATGAAAACCCCTTTAATTTAATGGAAAACACATTTATATCTGATTCTGTGTTTTTGTTAGGATAGGATTTGTTGTCTAAAACAGAATGACTCTAGTAAGAAAGATTTCTTTTGTAATCCCCAAATCTCTTTTCTTGCAGGACTTATTCTCTCGATGTCAGCTGAGTTATTAAGGTAACTCTGCATGTCAGTAGACCAACCTTAATAGAACCCCAAGGCTCCCGGAGACACCTATTTCTCCTCATTTCTTTTTTTTTTTTGTGTGTGTGTCCTCACCGAACATTCAAAACTGTTTCTCCAAAGGGTTTTGCAAAAACTCAGACTGTTTTCCAAAGCAGAAGCACTGGCGTCCACAGCCGAAGCGATGGGCAGTGTACGAACCAACCGCTATAGCATTGTCTCTTCAGAAGAAGACGGCATGAAGTTAGCCACCATGGCAGTGGCCAACGGCTTTGGGAACGGGAAGAGTAAAGTTCACACTCGACAACAGTGCAGGAGCCGCTTTGTGAAGAAAGATGGCCACTGCAATGTTCAGTTCATCAATGTCGGGGAGAAGGGACAACGGTACCTTGCTGACATCTTTACCACATGTGTGGACATTCGCTGGCGGTGGATGCTGGTCATCTTCTGCCTGGCTTTTGTTCTTTCATGGCTGTTTTTTGGCTGTGTGTTTTGGTTGATTGCCTTGCTCCATGGGGATCTGGATGCATCTAAGGAGAGCAAAGCTTGTGTGTCTGAGGTCAACAGCTTCACGGCCGCCTTCCTTTTCTCCATTGAGACCCAGACCACGATAGGCTATGGCTTCCGGTGTGTCACAGATGAATGCCCGATTGCTGTTTTCATGGTAGTGTTCCAGTCGATCGTGGGCTGCATTATCGATGCTTTTATCATCGGCGCTGTCATGGCAAAGATGGCAAAGCCGAAGAAGAGAAATGAGACTCTTGTCTTCAGTCACAATGCTGTGATTGCCATGAGAGATGGCAAGTTGTGTTTGATGTGGCGAGTGGGCAATCTTCGGAAAAGCCACTTAGTGGAAGCTCATGTTCGAGCACAACTCCTCAAATCTAGAATTACTTCTGAAGGGGAATACATACCCCTGGATCAAATAGACATCAATGTTGGCTTTGACAGTGGAATTGACCGTATATTTCTGGTGTCCCCAATCACTATCGTCCATGAAATAGACGAAGACAGTCCTTTATATGATCTGAGCAAGCAGGACATTGACAATGCAGACTTTGAAATTGTTGTGATACTCGAAGGCATGGTGGAAGCCACTGCCATGACCACACAGTGTCGTAGCTCTTATTTGGCCAATGAGATCCTTTGGGGCCACCGCTACGAGCCAGTGCTCTTTGAGGAAAAGCACTACTACAAAGTGGACTATTCAAGGTTTCATAAAACTTATGAAGTACCCAATACTCCCCTTTGTAGTGCCAGAGACTTAGCAGAAAAGAAATATATCCTGTCCAACGCTAATTCATTTTGCTATGAAAATGAAGTTGCCCTCACAAGCAAAGAGGAAGATGACAGTGAAAACGGAGTTCCCGAAAGTACCAGCACAGACACTCCCCCTGACATTGACATTCATAACCAGGCAAGTGTGCCTCTAGAGCCCAGGCCCTTACGGCGCGAGTCGGAGATATGACTGACCAGTTTGTTCTCTGGAATATTTACTTACCTGCACAGTCTGTTGGTCAGAGGCCCAAAACAGTTACACAGGTGACGGTACTAGTCAGGAGGTGGGCAAGGCAGGTGGCCACAAGAGGCTGAGGCTAGCACAAGCGACGTCGAGAAGGACTGTAAGCCCGAGGATCGAAGGAAAGCACTCAGCAGGCCTCCGTGCGACTTCACGGCACATACATGTTATAGAATAAGTTATGGATTTTTTTTAAATGTATTGTTTTGTGTTTTTACAAAACTTGAACTTGCAGGCAAGCCTTGGTTGGGTATTTGACTTATCCAGGATGCTTCTCTCTAGGGAACAAGAATGTTTTTAATGGCATAACAAAGGCAAGACTCTGCCTTAAGTTTTGAAAAGCTGCTAACTACATGAACACAAATTGTATTTTTGTTGCAGTGTAGGTTTTCTTTTATGTAATTTAAAAGTCAGTGTTGAACTTTGTTGAAAGCTCACAATGCACTGCAGAGTGGCAAGTATTTGGCTATTAACTGCCAAAATGAGAGCCTGATTTTTTTGAGGCCAGTAATTTGTTTGCTACAATTGATTTCTCTCTCTCTCTGTCCTCTCTCTCTCTCTCTCTCTCTCTCTCTCTCTCTCTCTCTCTCTGGTTACATAAGGGCATTATGTAACACTAGCCAAATGGTAGCCTCTGTTTTTTTTTTCTTTTTCTCTCCCGCATATTAATGGGTTATCTCAAATTTTAAGTTAGACTACCTAAAATGAATACCAAAGATAATGCACCGTTTTGCACAATGGAGCTTATACTAAAAAAGAAAAGAGAGCCCTGTGGGTTGCCTTGAAATCAAAAGACAATAACTTTGGACCTCAGCAAGACCTCAAAATGCCTGTTCATTTTGCACCTTCTTTAGAAAGCTTCTCATCAAAGCAGAGTCTAGTGAGTGTAGTGTTTTTTGAATTTTGTCATTTTCATGTGCCCTTCTGATTGGAAGAGGAAATGGAAATGGAAAGTGTAATTCACCTACTTCCACACAGTATCCACACATTTTCTTTCCTGCTGTAGGTAGTGTCGCCCTGGTGAATGCGTAAAGTAAGCCATGACAATAAGCACTTAGATTTGTTTGTCTGGACTTTCCCCTTTTTTGCACATTCCAACACTTATTTCATGCAATAAGATCTTGGTTGGATGTTGCCTGCATTTTGAAATCCTCCGAAAGGAGCCATCCAGCATAAAACATTGGCGGCTGAATTTGTGGCCTTGGTTGTCAGGACATGTTTAGCTTGTCATCACCTTAGGAAAGATACTGTGCCTGGCCTCTTGTCCCCCCCCCCCCACACACACACCACTCTGGTCAGCTTGTCTGGAGGGAGATCTGCAATGCATGAGCCACCCATGATTCTATGGGGCAGAGATAGTAGATGAACCTCTGATGTGACACTTCAGCTCCAGTGTTCACAAAAGAGAGGAAACCTGCCTCTTTTTACTGGCGAGGGCAGAAATGAGAGTGTCAGTATTTTAAGATCAAAGATAGTCAAAAAGTTGTGGAACACAATCACAAGTAAGTGCAACAGTAGCCCAGGAAAGTTGTCTTTTGTATGTATGTACACGCGTGACCACTGTGAGCCAAAGCACTATTTTTTTTGTTTGTTTGTTTTTTTGCGGAGCCCTAGAGCAGGACTCCAAGGACATGCTTTTTCAGAAACCTCTCCTGCCTGGCTGCTTGCTTTGCTAGAAACAACTCTTCCCCCCAGCTCAATAGCAGAGCTCTTCTTTTGGTTTATGTTCTCCATTTGTGAATTCTGAGGTTGCTGACTTCTTTTTAATTGGACTCTCAAAATCAACTCTCTCATGGTATTATATACTGGTATGCCATTAAAAAACAGCTTGTCCTAGAATCCTGTACTTCGTGAACTGGTGTTTGTGGTGGTCTCTGGTTTTTGGACAGCCATCTATGAATGCAGTGTGTGTGGAAATAGGACAGATTCTGTTGTTTGAAGCCTTCTGTATTGACAGGTTTAAAATCCATGGGTTATTTTCAATGACACCAAGAAAGATAGGCTGAGTGAGTGGATGTCATTTCAAATCTAAACTGAAAGGCAGGTTTGGGAAGTTGTTTAGAAGAGCTGGAGGAAGCGGGGATGAGAGAATTTACAGGACAGATAATAATTTGACCTTTGACAGTGAGAGGCTATTGAGGGTTTCAGCTGCTGCTATTATGATGTTTTGCAAAGGAGAATAAACAAACCAAAGAGTATTCAGTGGCATGTAAAGTAAATGAAGACGCAGTGCAGAATGGGGGTGAAAACACAGAAAGCCCGCCCCCCAAACACACAACATTGCGCTTAAAAAGACTTGAGCTATTTGCAGGGGATTGGTATAAGGAGAAGAAAGAGGGAGGGAAACCTTTCAACTTATTTCTGAAAAAGAGAAAATCTAAAATTTCTGGTGCACAGGTTTGTTTGTCTGTTTGTTTGTTTGTTTTTCCAAGAGAATTTTGCAGAAGCTACATTTTTAAAGTGTACATTTTATAAAGTTTATCAGATATTTTCATATTTAAAGCCAAATGTAAATAGAAGTATGTGGAAAGCAAAAGAAAAACAATTGCCATAGAAAGTATAATTTCAGTGCAGCAATTTCTGAAAGCTAGTACCTATATGCTACCGGTTAGCATGGTTTTAGCAAATATTTACCAGCCTTATAAGGTTCGTATGGCTATGTTCTTCTGTTATTTATTTCAGCATGGACTGTTCATTCTGAAAGCTTTTCCTAGTTCCTAGCATTTTAATAGTTACAAGCTTTACATGGCTATTTTTGTTGTCGTCGTCAAGAGCCAAGACACAGGTAATACACGGCATTCTGCTGCGCATTACCTTCAACGTAGCTGTCCTTATCGACTGGGTCTCCTGCGCTACTGCAAGCCTGTCACTCGAGTGCAGGTGGAAGGGACTCACCTTGAATATCTGGGGTGGATTCCCAGATGCGTGATGCTTCTCTATTGCAAGCCGATCCCTATTGAATTCCCTTAGGATGTGGCTTCCCTGTTCAAGAATGTTTGCCCAGATCTGGATGGGCATTATATTTGTGTGTGTGTGTGTGGAGGGGGGGTGGTGTAGATTCCAGGTTATTCTATTTTTAAATAAGAGGTAGACAAAGTGAATTCTATTTTGATTATTGAGAAAGGCATAGTTTTCTATCCCTCTAAGAATATACTTGAATCAGACATTTTAAGGATGTCACTTTAGCACTGTAGTCATTTCCAAATTCCTCCAGGAAGTTTATGTGGTTTTTATTCTATTAGTATATTATTTCTTCCCTTTCCTTCCTTTCTTCACTGCATACTCCCACCCCAAATCTCGGTGTGTTTTTGAA
Organism: Thryonomys swinderianus; assembly: GCA_004025085.1. NCBI lineage: Eukaryota > Metazoa > Chordata > Mammalia > Rodentia > Thryonomyidae > Thryonomys > Thryonomys swinderianus. The sequence continues at coordinate 2,036 of PVIC010005613.1, read as the reverse complement.
GAGTTCTGTCCCCCAAATCATGTTCCTCTTGCAAATAATAAATGTGAGTTTATATTTTACAATAGGCCTATATGTAAAGGCGAAAAAGCTGTCCCTGAGTAGAGTGAGCTCTTTTTCACTCTGTGTCTCATAATGTCACGGGGGGGGGATTAAAAGTGTTGCCTAGTCATGTCCCCGCCCACAGCCTTCAGCAAACTAGAGCTTCCTCTCTAGTGTCATGAGGTTTCAGCTCTGGGTTCCAGTGAATTGAACAATCTAGACCTTGGACAATCATGTTGATTTATTATTTTCCCATTTGCCATCTTTTTGTATCTACAGTCTTCCTATTGTACTGCACAAACCATGGATTGTACATATTTTTATATATTATGTCTTATTTTATTATTTCTAAATAAAAAATTCAAAACTGAAAATGAATTTGTGCGAGAATTTTCTTTGCCCCTCCCTGTATAGTTACACTGGAATACTGAAATACAAGGCAAGTGTTCCAAAACAATAGGACAAAAGCCCTGAGAATCTAGACAAATAAGGTCATAGAAATCGTCTGAATGCACAGGTGCAGTGTAGTGACAGATTAGTTTAATCCAAGTTAAAGGAAGTCAAGCTCATGTTTTGGTTTTGGACAGAATGATCTGGGTAGAATGAGGATAGAGAACACCAACCTCAACCAAACAAAACTAACATACGTAGTGTTAAGATTCGATTTCAATTCTTCGCGTAGCAGTAACGATTACTCTTTATTGAGCCTTGACAATATGTAGGCTCTGCTTTGCATATTAATTTTTTCATTCCCCCCCCAAAAAAATTAAGTCAAACAATTATTCTTCTCTCCCAGGGGCCAAGACTTGGAAAATAGATAACATAGGGCCCGAGAGTGAATAGTTCAGCTTTATAAACCAAACAGCTGTAGTCTCAAGTGGGCAATAGGCCCCTGCCACCCACCAACAGCCACAAACAATGCAACGAGTCACAAAACATCACCACTCCAGGCAAATGAGGGTTTGATTTGGTTTCTGCCTTTTGTTTATCACTGGCTGCTACCGGAGAAAAAACTGCTGCCGGCTTCTGAAGCTAATGCGTCCTTCTGAGCTACTATTTGAGTTCAGCTTTCTTTGGTTTCCAAACTGGGTTTATGCCATCAAGTTACGTGTTGCCTTGGGACACCAACGCAGGAAGGACGTGTGGGCTCAGTGAACATGTCACTTCCCCTTGCGAATCGGGCGTGAAGGGTTTTTGCCAATGGAAAGTCACTGAGGAAGTTTGTGTTTTTTGAAGTATCGTTTTATTCCCCTTCATTTATTTTTCTTTTCAAAATTCCCATAGGAACATTTCTAAGTTCCTTATCAATAGTAGGTGATTTAATCTTTTTCTCATTTTGTTAGTATCTGTTAGCCATAGAGGGCGCTCACATTCATTTTAGTGAGAAGGAACATGCATGCAACATACCTTTATTCTTTTTTTTTTTTTTTCTTTTTGAGACAGGGTCTTGCGTTGTAGTTCAGGCTGGTCCTGAGCTCACTATGGTGCCCAGGCAAGCAGCCGCGAACTCAGCAATCCTCCTGTCTCTGCCTCCCGAGTGCTGGGATGACAGGCGTGAGCCACTATGTCCGGCATTGTGGTATGCGGTGTTGATTGTTGGTGGGCACGTCTCTACGCCCAGCATTCTATGTGGTTACTGGGGATCGAACTCAGGACCTTGCGCTTGTGAGGCAGGCGCCGGAACCACTGAGCTAACCCTCTGGCCCAACATACCTCTATTCTTCCCCCCCCCTTCCATCTCCACCATCCATCTCTAGATCCCATCTCCCACCTTCACTGTTACTGCTGGGATTATTACTGTTAGTTCGTATTTTCTACATGTGTTTACATCCACCGCATGTATGTGGAACATGAAGGAGATGCCTCTTCAATCTTTTTTACCTCCTTTCTTCCTTCCCTTCACTCTCGGTATCTTGAATCTTTTTGTTTGTGTTTTTCTTTTCTTTTCTTTTCTTTTCTTTTCTTTTCTTTTCTTTTCTTTTCTTTTCTTTTCTTTT
>PVIC010005612.1:29917-57278 GCA_004025085.1 Thryonomys swinderianus | reverse complement strand
GGAGATTTACGCCCACCAACAATCAATACCGCATACCACAGTGCCGGGTGTGGTGGCTCACGCCTGTAATCCCAGCACTCGGGAGGCAGAGACAGGAGGATTGCTGAGTTCCAGGCTTGCCTGGGCTACATAGTGAGCTCAGTGCCAGCCTGAACTACAAAGCGAGACCCTGTCTCAAAAAAAAAAAAAAAAAAAAAAACTTATTTATCTATCTGAATGCCTGAAGAAAGTCTTTAAAGTTTAGCAACTTACCAATGTTGTACACTTTTGAGATTTTGATTCCTTCATTACAGGGATCTTTAACTTTAATACACCATCAATATTCTTCCTGCTCAACATCTTGGATTCTGCATTTGAGGGACTTTAATTATCCTTGTCTTCACTTATCTTTGTCATTTCTTCAAATCTATCATCTTTTCTTTCATTCCTTTAGTTTTCTTGTTTTCTTCTCTGAAATTATTTTACCTTTTATCAAGATTAGAAATGCAGATTTTTAATAGTCTTTGGAGTGTGCTTTATTACTTTTCTCATTTCTATGATAAAATACCTGCTACTCAAATGAGAAAGGATGAGAAGTTTATTTCAGCTCACAGTTGGCAGAGATTTCCATCCAGAATTCGCTGGTGCCAAGGCAAGGAGGCATGACAGAGGGGCACCGCAGAGAAGTTCTCAGTAAAGTGGACAGGCAGAAGGCAGCAAGTAGTGAGCAACCACAGGATGACCAGAGCAGCCCTCTTTCTGCCACTTATATTTTATCCAAGTTGCCCACCCCTGGGGCAGACAGCACATAAACCCTTAACCCTAGCATACATCATGAATCAGCCCCAGGGTCACATCACTGATCCCAGCAGAACACACCCTAGATCCAGCCATCTCTGAAAGCCCCACCTGTGCCCACATGAGGTCTGATGCATGGTGGATGTGTAGGAGGGGATCTAGGTACAAACTATAATAGTCTCATTATTTTTCCTTGTATGTTACACTTTTATAAAATCTCTGTTATATTGCTGTATTACCTCAGCATTGAGCCAGTCTCAGTGAATTCATGGTTTTTTTTTTAGTCCTCCCAGATCGTGAAGCACATGTATGTCTTCTTCGGTTCCCTAGCTTGTGTTTTTCTCCAGACTGGGTTTTTTGACTACTACTTCCTTTCAGTATTTCACACACTTGTGTTCTTATGGGTGTGTGTATTTGCAGGCCATTTCTTATCTCATGCCTGCTTTGGTCTCCATCTGCTCAGATCCACTATTTGCCCTGCTACTGGAAGGATACCTTTCTCCTTGGTCTTTTCCCACCTGATCAGGAACTCATTTGTTTTCTCCTCTGAGCCATAACCTGTGGACTAAGTTGCTATGTTGGTTTCATTGGCTTTGTTTTTTGTTTTTGTTTTTGTTTTGAGACAGTGCCTCGATTTGTGGTTCAGGCTAGCACTGAGCTCACTATGTAGTCCAGGCGACCCTGGAACTCAGCAATCCTCCTGCCTCTGCCTCTCAAGTGCTGGGATGACAGGTGAGAGCCACCACGCCTGTGTGTGTGTGTTGTGTGGTACTGATGGCTGGTGAGTGTGAGTCACCATGCCCAGTATTGTGTGTCTTCACAGGGATTGAACTCAGGACCTTGTGTTTGCTAGGCAGGTGCTGAAACCACTGAGCTAAACCACTGGCCCTTCATTGGATTTTATGTAACTTGAGGGCCTGGGGTTTGGGCAGGTATGAGGTTGAGCTGGCTGTATTTGCTAGAGCGCTGAATACTGCTATCCTCCAAACACTCATCTAGCCCATTCCACTGGGACAGCTACCCTCACAGGGATGTGTCCGCCTCTTGCAGGCGCTGAGTCATTTTCCCCACCCAGCAGAACTCCCAGACACTGGTCCTTTCTGTCATCTGGTAGATGGGTGAGATTTTCCATTCTTTAATCACTTCCCTTTCTCTCCTCCCCACCCCCAGCTGTGTGTTTACATTCCTCACCCGGTTCCTTCAAGTTAGAGAATATTTGTGAGAATTTTCTAGACCTTAAAAGTGTAGAATTAGATGAAAGAGAGAAAATATATTAGTTTAAAATGTCTCTCTGGGATCTGACAATGACAGTGGACCTCTGACATGTTGAAAGTTGGGCTTCAGAGTCCATTCTGGACAGGAGAGAAGGAAAACTGCACAGCCTGGCCAGGGGTTAGACCAAGCGAGGGAGGAATGAGGGAAAGTTAAGCACAGAAAGAGGGAGCCCAGCTCTCTAGCTAGATGCTAAATAACAAGTATAAAGAAGTGAGAAAAAGCTCCCAGAGGCATATTTACCATCTGATGTGCTGTGCTGCAATAACAGACTACTTAAAATCAATCATATGGGCTTGACATATAACCCTGAATCAGTGGTACAGAAGGGTGAAAAGCTCTTGCTGGTTCTCTGGGTTCTGTCCCAAGATGGGCAGTAGTGTGCAAAGGGAGGTGAAGTAAAACCTAGAAACAGATCAAAAACGGAGCGGAAGTAGGAGCATAGAGGTCAGGGATAACCAAGACAACTCTAGGTCCTCCCCCCCTTACCAAGCTCTGCGCACAGCAGCTGCATCAGATTTCTCCCTAGCCGACTGGGAAAGTCACACGCTAACCAAGACACTGAGCCAGGGTTACAAAGGCTTCACCGTGAAAGTTACAAACTGTCCTTGAAATGCATTTTAGATTTTCTTGGTACTGATTTGTGAAATTGTGGCCATCAGTGCTCCCTGCCTTATTAATGTGGGATTTTACATGGAAGATTTTTTTTTTTTGAGACAGGGTCTCACTTTGTAGTTCAGGCTGGCTCTGAGCTCACTATGTAGCCCTGACAAGCCTCAAACTCAGCAATCCTCCTGCCTCTGCCTCCCAAGTGCTGGGAGGACAGGCGTGAGCCACCACACCTAGCACTGTACTACGTGGTATTGATTGCTGGTGGGTGTGAGTCACCACACCCAGCATTGTATGTGCTTACTGGGGATCCAACTCAGGACCTTGTGCTTGCTAGGCAGGCGTTGGAACCACTGAGCTAAATCTCCGGCCCTACATGAAGATTTTTAAAGGTCTTTCATATGTAAATATTACACTATGCTGCGATTTGTTGGGAATTTTCAGTTTTTTATTAAAGCAAAATTTATATAAATGAAATACACAGATCTGCACATACCATTTAATACATCTGGATAAATACTAACATCCATGTAACCAACACTCAACCCAACATCGCCATTACCCCAGACTTCTCACCCACCCACTTCCAGTCAACCCCAGGTGACCCTGCTCAGAGATGGCCTTTATGGATTACTTTACCTGTCCTAAAGCTGCACACACACACCAGCAGACAGTGTGTACTCTTGAAGGTTTTTGAAACTGAAGATGTATCAGTTTCACTCTACTACTAGTTAACAGATACCGTCTACAAACTGTGCAAGTCTTTTCTGTTACCAGGCATTTATGTTCCTTCAGTTTTGTACAAGTGGTGCCTCAGTTCACAAACACTCTTATCTCCAATTTGGTTCACATACAGAAACATTGGCAAAATTTTGTTTTTGTTTGCAAACTCTGCAGCAGGCAACAAATACAACCACAACTATCTTTTCCAGAATCACAGGACAAATTAAGTTCATGAGCCGAAGTATGACCATATTCTGAGTGTGTCCCTATCTAAATCAGCTTTCTGTTACTGTAACAAACACTTGAAATAAACGACTTGAGAAGAAGAGGGGTATTTTGGCTGCCAGGTTTGAGTCCACAATCTGTAGGGGGGCTGTATGTCAAGGCAGGTTTACATAGAGCAAAACCATTCACCTGCTAGTGAAGGACAGGAGGAAGAGACTGGAATCCCTAACATCCTTTGAAGACATCTCCTCAAACCCCAGCATCTCTCACTAGGCACCAAATGCAGAATTTCTGGGTAGCTGTACATTTTAACTTCAAAGAAACCATTGGTCTTCTAAAAGAGTGTACCATTTATACTCCTCCAAGTACTATATAAAAGTGCCTCTTCTGGTGGGAAAGGTGCTGAGGAGGGAACCCAGGGGTGCTCTACTACTAGGCTACACTTCCGTTCCTTTTTTATTTTTGTTTTGTTTGTTTTTGCACTGAGGAGTGAACTTGGAACCTTGTGTTTGCCAGGCAGGCGCTGTGCAACTGAGCTACATCTCTGGCCCTTATTTTTTGAGACAGGGTCTCACTAAATTGCCCAGGCTGGGCTCAAATTTAAGATTCTCCTGCCTCAGTGTCCTGAGCAGCTGGGATTACAGACACGCACTGCTGTGCTTAGACATTAAAGTTCTACCAGCCCAACATCAAGTCAATACTTGATTTTGTTGGTCTGATTAATGTTAGTCACTCTGAGAGAGCCTAGAAAGCCTTGCTTTCAAATTGCATTTTTCTGGCCACTGATGACAGCAGTATCTCTCCATGTGCTTGTTGATCATTCTTTCTTAAGTATCTATAAGTCCTTGCCTATTTAAAAGATCAGGTTCCAGTGTCATTGTTGAAAATTTAATTGGCCATAGTCATGTACCACATCATGACTTTTTTTTTTTTTTTGAGACAGGGTCTCGCTTTGTAGTTCAGGCTGGCTCTGAGCTCACTGTGTAGCCCAGGCAAGCCTGGAACTCAGCAATCCTCCTGTCTCTGCCTCCCAAGTGCTGGGATTACAGGCATGAGCCACCACGCCCGGTGATGACTTTTTTTTGAGACAGGGCCTCACTTTATAGTTCAGGGTGATCCTGAGCTCACTATATAGCCCAGGCAAGTCTTGAACTCACAGCAATCCTCCTGCCTCTGCCTCTGAAGTGCTGGGATTACAGGAGTGAGCCACCATGCCCAGCATTATAGTGTGTGATACTGATTGCTGTGGGCATGAGTCACCACACCCAGCATTATGGTATGTGGGCAGGGATCAAACTCAGGACTTTGCACTTCCAAGGCAGATGCCAGAACCACTGAGCTAAATCCCCGGCACTCACATCATGATGTTTTAGAAAACGACAGATCACACACATGATGATGACTCCATAAGGCAATATCACCTGGCGTCCTATCCCCGTATCATCTAACCACCTTAGTGCTTGCAAATACACTTGATGATGTTCACATAAGAATAAAACACACATTTCTCAGAATGTCTTACTGCTATAGAGCATGACTGGTGTGTGAGTCTATTTGTGGACTCAAGTGACCCGTTTGCCATTTCCAATGCCATATTGTCTCTTGACTGCTTTTGCTTTCTGGTATGTTCTGGGATCAGACTGTGTGGGTTCTACAGATTTGCTCTTTTTCAAGATAGTTTCAGAGCTGTATGTTCTTTCTATTTTATGTAAGTGTTAGAATTCACTTAGTAATTTTTGCCAAAAGACTCTGCTGGGATTTTGACTGGGATCAGTTTAAATTTATAGATTAATTTAGAGAGAATGACATTTTAATTATATCAACACTGCCAACTCATAACCATGGTATATTTTCCCATGGTATATTTTCTTTAGACCTTTAATTTTTCCCAGTAATACTGAATATACAAAAATATGTTAATAAGTTATAGATAAATGGTCAGAAACTATGGTTATTTTATTTTAAAAAGATAGTCTTCTGTTCTAAATGAATTAGTAAACGACCTAGCACAAAACAGGGGAAAAAAACTCTAGTAACTACTGTATCAGTAAAGGTTTGTCATTCAGAATCTATTAGTATGGAACAGTGAGCTGACTTTTAAGTGCAGTAGCAATTCCTAGTAAAGAACCATGATACTGCAAACAAAATATTAGTGTAACAACAGTCTGTGCAAAACAACATCTGATTTTCCATCTAAAGATCTGTTCCAGTGTCAGACATGTGCTTACACAGGTGTCTTTCATCTTTGTCCAGCACAGACAGTCCCTTGTCTTCAACTGACGTCAGTGCCCAGAGCCAAGGGCCTCTCTGCTGCATCAGCAATATAGTGTCCCAACTGGTCTCTTGCCTCAGCCTTTCAGTTGTCATTTCATCCCACACTGGACACCAAAGTTCTTTGTTAAATGCACACCTGATATTTAACATATGCTCTTTCTGTTAAATAATGTGGTTCAGATACATCTTCTTTGGGGTATCAGTTACTTTTTTAATTGAATTCTTTATTGGTACAATTTATATACATCTCACAATCACACATAACATTGGGAAATTTGCACCAATATATGACACAGGTTAATTCTCATTTTTACCCATATCCCTACCCACTTTACCTCCCTACCCCCTATATACATGCTCTTTTATTTTCTTTCAGAATTATATTTATTCCTTCCCCTCATTACATTCCCACACCAAATTTCCCTTGGAAATTTCCCATTTTACAGAAGCTGTCATACTTTCTAGAGCTCATTTGCATCTACAGGTATCAGTTACTTTTATTGGGGCATGCAGATATATTCTCTTTCTACTCACAGTTCTTTCTTAAATCAAAAAGGATTAATCTCTCATTAATGAAAATTGAAAGCCTATGCTTTGATTGAATAATTCGATTAAGTTAAAATATTTGAATCATGACTCAATTTCTTATTTCCAAAGACATACAAAATGAAAATATTCCCTACTCCATCTACTTGCATGAGGCACAGCCATTCGCTCCCTGCCAGACCATGTTCTCTGCAGAACTGAGCAAATAGAGTCTCCTTGACTAATGCTTCCAGTCGAGGCTTCCTGACTGTGACATAAATCATGATTTAACATGTGATTAGCTCTGACTTGATGTAAATAAAATCCATGCTACCTGGGAGCCATGAACACAAAGATGGACATTTGGTCATCCTGAAAATGACCTGAAGAGCTCTCCATAGAGAGCTCTTCCATATGAAATATATATCAGTAAAAAGAAATCTCTACCAAAAGAAGTGTAGCTTTTTGCCTCAGTGTATTATATCCGTTTTATTATCATTACAATCCATTCTACAAACCTAACATAATTATGTGAAGGCAAAAACACACACACACACAAACACACACAAAGATGTGGTGTCTTGCGGCATTTCCGCCTGCCAGATTGGCCGAGAAGAAAGAGTTATTATGTTGCTTCGCTCTACTGCCACATTCCAGCAGTTTCATTGACAAAACAGCATCCATCACGTCTTGCATTACAATTTTTCTTTCCCATCCCCCCCAGCTCATCATAACATAATTACATTCCTTTTTTTTCCCCCTAGCCAGGGGCCAGTATTTTCCTTCAGAGAGAACAACAGCTGTGAAGCTCAACCTTGATGCTTCCCTCACGTGGGTAAAATGCATTTGCTTTTGTTTTGGTCTTGCCAATTCTGATTTTCACACTCCTACTTGGCAAATTTTCTTGCTGCCAAAAAAGATGCATTCAGCCCTGAAACTTCCACAGGGCAATGCAAAGGAACTTCGAGGGTAGCCGGTGCTTGGCTGTACTGTAATTTATCCTTGAGCCAAGTCTTTCTGGAAATGTTTTGAGGAGGCTAACACAGCACTCTTTCTTTTTATAGCCCCATAATTGCTAAAGGAGAACTGTCTTTGTGTTAAACCAATCTGAACATTCTTATTCTTCTCTCTATTTATGTCTACTCATGTATAGTCTCATCAGTGCTTTCTAAGAGTTAGGGACAACAGGCCAAAAGCTTGTCAATAAAAATCCTAAGATTCATTGCAAAAAATTCTAAGAATTTGAAGGAATATCAATAACAGTGAATTATTTAGGGGTGAGGGATGGTATTCTATAACCAAAATGTTCTACGTGCTTTTGGTGAAATATTTCATTTATTTTTCACAAAAGCCATGAGGTAGCTGCTACTGTTACTCTCATTTCCCAAAGGAAGGAGAAGAGGTTGGGGGGTGGGGCACTTAAGGAGCTTGTTTAAGAGACCACAGAAAAGGTTTTGGGCCACAAGTTAAATTCAGGTAGCCATATAGTGACCTTGCTATCTGTTATGATATATATCTAAAATGCCCCCCCCAAGTCTCATGTATCTAGAAGATGATTGGATTATGGGGTCAACATACTCATTCATCCATTGATAAGCTCATGGTTGAATGTCCTGTTAGGAGGTGGGGTCCAGCTGCAGGTGGGCCCATGGCGTGTGACTCATTCTCTGCCTTCTGGTGGCCACAGTGTGAACAGCTTTCCTCAGCCAGGTCCTTTAGCATGTTGTTTCTGGTGTGGACCCAGCTGACCTTAGATGGAACCCACTGGACAGTCCATCTCCTCCAGTAAGTTGCAAGTGTCAGGTACTCTGTCCCAGTAATGAGAAAGTGACTGATAACACTGTCTCACTTCTTTTCATCACATCATCAGCTCCCTAATACTCACCATGTCCTGATTTAGCTCTTTCAGCCCTGTCAGGGAAGGTTGGGCTCATTGCTCAGGAAGCCACAATTTGATACTAAAAATCTGTGTTCCATAGGCGACAACTTCTAAGAAGGAAGGGTTTGTTTTGGCTCATGGTGTTAGAGGTGTCAATCGGGGGTTATTTGGTTCTATTGCTTCGGGCCTGTGGTGACAAAGTGCCATAAATATCATGGTGGGAGAATTTGAAGGTGGGAATGTGTGGCAGAAGAAGCTGCTCAAAGCAAACAAAGGGACTGGAAGGGCCCAGGGTCCCAATGTCCCTGGAAGGGCATGCTTCCAATTATCTATCCTTCTTCCACTAGGTCCCAACTCTTAAACAGTGCCGTAGACTGAGACCACTCCTTTGCCACATGGCTCTTTGAGTGACATTTCAGATTCAAACTATAGCAAATTAGTTGCATCTTATATACAGGGTGCCTCATAGAAATTTCTCTCTGTGAATACCTAGATTTTAAACAGTGGTGGCCTTTGTTGCACAGAGGAACAATGGCAGTTTCCTTCACCCCCATGTGATAGTAAAGAGGTGGCAAGATTCACATTGCTAGTGAAGGGGGCTTCAGCTGTCAAGTAAGGAGTCTGGCTACAATGAATGACCATACAGGGACAGTTATTCATGAAAAACAGAAAGACATAGAGAGGTGCCTGGAGAGCCCCCATCCAGCCCAGGTCCCAGGCATATGAAAACACAGGGTTGCAAGATCACAGCCCCAGCTGCCAACTGATTACAACCTTAAGAAACTGTAAGTAAGACCTACCTAGATGACCCACTTAACCTCCAGGCTCACAGATGAAAGAAGCACCTGCTCCTTTCTAAACTGTTGTTTTGGAGTGGTTTGACCCTGAAACACCATGTAAGGCAACAACAAAGAACAACTGAGCAAGTAAATCTCATGGGCTCATCTTTAAACAGGTTGCTTGTGAAAAGAACCAGTGTGGGGATCCTTATGATGCTGCTGTGTGGTTAGTGTGTGCATAGCATTAATATCTACTGGAGTTTTGTTCTATAGACTGGGTTTTATTTCAAAGGTGGCATAAGTCATTGTGTGAGCTCTGAGAGTTTTGTGCATCACCTGTTCAAATATCATCCAGAAGCAAAAGCAGTGGAAAGACCTTTGAGGGGCAAATAAATAAAAACCATGTTTAGCCAGAAAGTGAGTGACACAATATGCCAAGAGACTGAGCTTGTGGGCACTTGTGACATCTTCTCATGGACACAGGAACAGGGGAGTTAGATATATGCCATAAACCTCACTAGTTGTTCCATCTTCTGTGAACTAATGAAGCAGGAGGTGCATGTGCCAGGTCCTGTGTTCCCAGCAAGTTCATAAACTAAGGTCTCCTGTAAATGAAACTTCTTATGCTTCTGTTAGCTTTTCATAGCTGGAACAAAATGCCTGACATCTGCAACTCAAAAGAGGGAGGGTTTCTTTTGGCTCCCGGTTTCAGAGGTTGCAGTCCATGGTCACCTGGCTCCAAGGCAGAAACAATGTAGTGAAACAAAACTGTATGTCCACCTCATAGCAGCAGGGAAAAGGGGGCGGAGGAGTCAGACCAACTTGACATGCCCTTCTGGGTTATGCTGCCAGTGGTCCACTTTCTCCAACAACATATTCAGCCTGGAGTCCATGCATCTTTCAAAAGCTCCAATTCTGAACAACATGAGCTCTTGGGGATATTTTTGATGCAAACAATAAGAATACATCTTGTGTATTTGAGGTTTTCTGTTTTGTTCTTCTTCCTATTTAATAAGGTATTTTTGAAAATATACCCTACTGTGGTTACGTGATGAGAAGTTGCTCCTGCCTCAAAAGTTGAGCACTGTCAGGAGGCTGGAGTGTGGTAACAGCATAAAGAAAAAGAGAAACACCATTTTGTATCCATGAGGATTCTATTATCAAAAGAAAGAACAATAATAATGTTGGCAAAGATAGGGAGAAATCGGAAATCCTGTGTAAGGAGAGTGGGAATTTAAAATGGCACAGCCAGGATGGAAAATAAATTGGCTGTTCCACCAAAAATTAAAGTTACCATAAGATCCAGCAATTCCTGGACTTCCAGATTCTTGGCTGTGGGAATACGGCCAAATAAAAGAATGGTAATTAAGAACTCAGGCAAACACTTCCACACCAATGTAATAGCAGCCTTACTCATAATAGCCAAGAAGTTCAAAGAAGCCAAATGTACGTCGACATATGAACAGTTAACAAAAATGTAGTATATACAGGTGTCTCTTGGTATTGCAGAGGGTTGGTTCCGGGGTCCCTGTGGGCCCCCAAATCTGCAGTGTCCTCAAGTCCCTTATACAGAGTGGTATATTTCATATAACTTACACACATCCTCCTGTGCACTTTCAATAACCTCTAGATCACTTAAAATGTCTAACGCATGTAAATGCTCTTTAAATAATTGTTATACTGTATTACTGCTGGGGCCTGCCGGCAATCGGACAGTGCCTGAGTCGGGGGGTGAGGATTAAGAAAAACACAAGACAGACAAAGACAGACAAAGATGGGATCGGGAGGACCTCTCAGTCAGTACCAAGCAGGCGCCGTGTTTATTGATCAGGCTATATTTATACTGATTTAGAAGGGTAATGTGACGTCAATAATGGTTACTATGATTTTATACATTTATCGTTTGGTTGGTAGAAACAAAAGTAGGTAATCAAGAGATCAGTACATTTCTTAGGAACGAGAACAGAAACAGTTGGTAACTATAAACATGATCATAAGACTGGAATCAATTTCTCAAAATGTCAAACTAGAATTCTCTTAAAACTTTTCCCTAACTCTAACTTCCCTGTACAACTTTCTGTTAATGCTTAACTTTCAATAGAAATAAGACCAGAAGAATAAGCACATCCATCATTCTGCTAACTCCACGAAACTCCATCCTAGCCCACATAGAACTGAAAGAGAAACAATACGTTGCCAACCTGAGAGAAAACGGTCAGCGGGCCCAGCACAGGAATAGGGGAATTTTCCCGGAGCCAGAACATGTTTTCTGGCGGTCACCCAGGGCAGCTCCTTATTAGAGCAGATCCTCTGGTATATTCGGGGCAGCACCATAAAGTGCAGACCCCTGACTCAGGAGTTATTCCCCAAAACCCCAGGCATAAATGCCTGGTCCAGTTACACCATGCTGAGCCACTTCCCACATATTACTTAGGGTATGAAAAAGTCTGTACATATTCAATACAGACACAATATTTTTTAATGTTTTTGATCTGATCTGCAGTTGGTTGAATCTCCAGGTACAGAATATAGTGTGATTTTATTCACTCTTACAATAGAGTGAAATTCTGAGGAATCACACAGCATTGACGCACCTGGGAAACATTATGATAAGTGAAATAAGCCAAGTGCACATCATATGGTTCTAAGAAAATTTATGCGGATAAAAGGCAGACTGGAAGTTATCAAGGGCTGGGGGAGGGAATGGTAAAGAGCCACGTACCATTGTTCAATGGTTCAGAATTTGTTTGGACTGATAAAAATTTCCTGGTAATGAAATGGTCACAAGACATTGTGAATTACTTAATGCCACCGAATTGCACCCTTAAGACAATTTTTAAAATAGATGTTATCTATCTTTTATCTGTATCTTACCATGACAAAGAAAGTCATCCACTCACCTCACCCCACTTCTACCCTGTGAGAAAGTGGACTTCGTGGGAACAGAATCAGAATCACCCTCTCAACATAGCAGATCTACTCACACTAAAACCAAAGGGATTTTGAATCTCACTAAATACAGAATTTCTTAACTAAAATAACAAAAATTAAAAATGTATAATGAGCCCTTACTCAATGTTACATGACTGCATTTAGTCACCACAATGCCCTTCTGAAGCTTTTAGTATTATCCTGTGTGTGTGTGTGTGTGTGTGTGTGTGTGTGTGTGTGTTCTGAAGTCACTGAAACAAGCAGCAGAAAGGTGAAGGAACCAGCAACTTACCCGAGTCCCAGGGATGGTATGTGGTAACTTAGTCCCCAGATAGCTGGTTCCCAAGCTGCTATAGCCACAGCATCCCACAAACAGGGACAGATGGAGACTGCCTGTGCAGGAAGCAATGTGATGGTTCCACTCTTGTCCAGGTTCCCAAGGGTCCTGCTGCAGTACTTCTAGGCTCCTGGAGGGTTTGAACCATGTCCCATTTGCCTACCTATTGTTGGTGACCAGGATGGTCACACTCAATAGAATGAATGGATTTATATGCTGTTGTGACTGGACTCAACTTCAAATACATTCTGACACTTCCTCAAGACTTGATCTTTAAATTTCTTTTTGTTACAGTACACAGAAGAAGACGCCTTGACTGTCACATGGTTTGACATAGACAACAACTCTGGGAGAGCTGCCATTTCCAGCTTTTGTTGAGATTCCAACACTGGGAAGATCACCACTGGCTCGGATCTCAGCATGCACCCTGAGTTGTCCTGCCCAATGTGCTGGATTTTCTTTCAGAAGCCTCAACTTCATACTCAGCCAAAGGGCAGAAGAAAGACAGGCCCAGATACCCAGTCAGCTCAGCTCAAACTGAAGATGCAGGACATTCCTTGTGAGCGGCCAAGTGACCAGCATGCTCCCTCCTTCTGTACTTCGTCCCTCTGACGTCAATATCACTCCCTCTGTCTGAGCAGGGGTAGTCCCACTGAAACACAGGGAAGTGGCTAGGGGCTATGGGAAAGGTGTCAGGAAAGAGGTTCTCTCTTCCTTTGGACTCTGACTGAAATCAACACAAAGAGGGAGCTGCTGAGGATCACAAGACAAAAACAAAGTTGGGACCCCGAATTATTTCCCCTGGAAGTCAGCCATAACTTACAATCTGGTTATGAGAATATTGACACATTATTTAAACAATCAGAGTTCAGTTTTCTGTTACTGCAACCAACAGCATCTAACTGATAAATTTTTATAACTTTATGCACAAAATGAAGCTCTTCTTGACATGTCACCCTCAGTAAGTAGGCTCCCAATCTATGATTTCTCTTTCTTCAGTTTCAGATATGCACAGCCAACAAGAAGGGTGAGTATAGTACAAAATGAGGGGGAGCATCCACATAGCTTCTATTAAAGTGTGTCATTATAATTGTTCGACTTTATTGTTGTGTTAATCTCATGTGGTGCCTAACGTATGAACTCAACTTTATCAGGGGTATATGTGGATAGGAAAAACACCATATTTTCAGGACTCAGTCTATCTGCAGTCTCAGGCATCCACTAGGGTCTTGTGCAGTCCCACAAACTACACAAGTTCAGGTGTGGTGCTTTTATGTACTGTGAATCAGGCAAATTCACAAAAGTTGGTATAAACATAGCTTCCAGCTCAGTAAATTGTCCACTGGGCCATTCTGTCTAATTTCTCACCATTATCTCAGATATTCATGTTACAGAGCTTACTATGTTGCAGCTACATGAGCTGAAGGTGTCCAAGATAAAATTTTTTTAAAAAGATTAACCATCATAGCAACAAGCTAAAGAAAAAAAATTACATGATCATATCAATATGCTCGGTCAAAGCATTTGACAAAATCTAACACACATTCATAATAAAAACTCAGAAAACTAGAAATAAAAGGAAGAGGGAGCTTCTTTAACTGAATAAAGAACATCAACAACTGATGTGGTGGTACATACCTGGGATCTCAGCTACTTGGGAGGCTGAACCAGGAGGATAACATGTTCAGTGCCAGTCCAGGCAAACTAGCAAGACCATGTCTCAAAATAAAAATAAGGAAGGGTCAGGGATATAGCTCCCTCAATGCTCCATAATACTTAAAGGGGAAAAAGAACATCTACAAAAACCCTACAGCTTTCATCGTACTTCATGGGAGAACCTAGAAGTTTTCCCACGAAGGTGGCATACGGTGAAGACATTCCTTCTCACCATTCATTTCTCAACATCATGTGGAAGTCCTAGCTAACACAGTAAGACAAGAGAAGGAAACAAAATGTTGTATGGACTGGGAAAGAACAAATAAAACTGTCTTTGTTCACAGATAAATGTTTATTTCTATGTAGAGAATCTGCAAGTACTGACTAAAAACCTCTTGGAACTAATAATTATAGCAAGGTTGGGCAAAACAAGACTAATATACAAGAATCCACCATTCTATACACTTGAAATGAGCAAGTAGAACTTGAAATTTAAAACACAGTATCATGTACATTTGCATCCCTAAATATGAAATTTTTAGATATAAATCTAAGAAAAGATTTAAAACCCCATATGAAGAAAACCGATGAAAGAAATCATAGAACCAAATAATGGAAGAGATATTTCATGCTCATGGATAAAGTGACTAGTAACGTCAAGATGTCAGTTCTCCCAACATCGATGTGTAGATTCAATGCAACCTTAGTCAAAGTTATTCTCTGGATTCTGAAAAACAGATGCTAAAATTTATATGGAATCACAAAAGATGACAACACAATATTGAAGAGGAACAAAAGTAGGAAGATTGACACAACACCACTTCAGAACTTATAAGAAAGATACAACAGCAAGATAGCATGATGTTGGGCCGGAGGGTTAGCTCAGTGGTTCCGGCACCTGCCTTGCAAGCACAAGGTCCTGAGTTTGATCCCCGGTAACCACATACAATGCTGGGCCCACATACAATCAATACCACATACCACAGTGCGTGCCAGGCGTGGTGGCTCATGCCTGTAATCCCAGCACTTGGGAGGCAGAGGCAGGAGGATTGCTGAGTTCGAAGCTTGCCTGGGCTACATAGTGAGCTCAGAGCCAGCCTGAACTACAAAGTGAGACCCTGTCTCAAAAAAAAAAAAAAAAAAAAAGATAGCATGATGTTGATGAAAGAAGAGACAAATAGATCATTGAACAGACTAGAGAGCCTGGAAAAGAGTCACATAAATGTGGTCAAGTGTTCTTGGGCTAAAGAGCAAGAGCACACAATGGAGAAAAGATAACTTTGTAAAACCTAATGCTAGAACAACTGGTCACACACATACTGAAAAAGTGAATCTGGATACAGATCTTATACCCTTCACAAAATTAATGCAAACTCAGCCATCAACCTAAAGATTTAATGCTAAGGGCCAGAGGGTTAGCTCAGTGGTTCCGGTGCCTGCCTCGCAAGCGCAAGGTCCTGAGTTCGATCCCCGGTAACCACATATAATGCTGGGCATGGAGACTCACGCCCACCAGCCATCAATACCACATACCACAATGCCGGGCGTGGTGGCTCATGCCTGTAATCCCAGCACTCGGGAGGCAGAGACAGGAGGATTGCTGAGTTCGTGGCGGCTTGCCTGGGCTCCATAGCGAGCTCAGAGCCAGCCTGAACTACAAAGCGAGACCCTGTCTCAAAAAAAAAAAAAAAAAAAAAGATATAATGCTAAATTCCAACACTCTTACAAGACAGCACAGGAGAAAATCTTGAGTTTGACAATGACTTTGTAGGCACAAAGGTCTGTGAAAGTGAAAAAAGCCAATCTGAAAAGACTAAAGACTGCATGATTCCATTTACACATCACTTCGTTCCTGTTATCTTTCTATTATTTGTTTCTAGTTTAATTTCATTATGTTCAGAGAATCCACTATATTATTTCAATTCCTTTAAACTTGCGAGACTTGTTTTGGCACTCCCAGAATACTATCTTTCAGCATTAAGTCCCCGGGCATGAACAGAGTATATACTTCACTGTTGGTTGGTAGAATGTTCCGCAAATGCTTAGATCCTGTTGGTTCATAGGAATGTTGGGTTTTCTGTTGATATTTTTCTATCAGTTGCTGAAAAGTGTTGAAGTCTCAAGTAAAATTGCAAATTTGTCTACTTTCAGTTGTGTTTTTTTTTCTCTTTATGCATCTTATGGCTCTAGTTTTTTTGTACAGAGACTTCTAGGATCTGTTTTCTCAGTGGATTGGACTTATAATCATTATGCAGGGCTCTTCTCTGTCTCTAGGGTTTTTTTAGTTATGGGTCTTTTATGCACCCCACCTGATATGAATACAGCTACTCCTGCCTTCTTTTGATTAATGTTTGTATAGGGTCACTTTTTCTATCCTTTTAAGATACCTAGGTTTTTATACTAAAGTAAGTTCATTTCTGGTGGCTACATAAGGCTGAGTAATTTTCTCATCTACCATACCAATCTCTTATCTTTTCACTGGGATATTTAGATCATTTAAATATAATGTAATTACTGGTATGTCAGAATTTTGTATTACTGGTAAGTCCAGAATTTTGTATTTTGTGCTCCATTTCCTGTATTCTTCATCTTATGGTTATCCTTCCCATGAGCTACTTAAATATGTTTAAAACTCTCATCTATACTTATCTATACTGTTTTTAAAGTTTGGCATTCTATACAGATTTTTAGTGGTTCCATTACATTATATACATATTAACCTCACAGCTGATTGGTATTGACATTTAACTAGTTCACGTAAAGTAAGAAACTTCACCTCATATCCCTAAGCCTGCTCCCATTTATAATACCATTGTCTCACTACTTCCTCCATATATTCTGAGAATCACATAGAACATTGTTACAAATCTAGCATCAATCATCATAGAGAACTAAAGAAAAGACATTTGTTTTTACCCTTTCCTTTTCTCTTGTTCCCTCTTCATACTACTAGGTTCCTTTGTCCATCTTTTAAGCTCTCTTTCAAGGTCTTTCCAATCACTCTTTCAGCTGCCCATATGCTCTTTTGGTTTCTGTTCATTTGAAAACATCTTGATTTCCCTGGAAGACGTTTTTTGAGTGTAGATTTTAATAGATAGTTTTTTTGTTGTTGTTGCCCTTCCTGGTTTCTCACAAGAAAACTCTCATCATTCTAATTATTTCTCTTATATGAATCATATTCTTCTTTCCCTTCTCCATTACTGCTTTCAAGATTTTTTTTTCTTTTTTTTGAGACAGGGTCTTGCTTTGTACTTCAGGCCGGCCCTGAGTTCACTATGTAGCCCAGACTGGCCTTGAGCTCACAGCAATCCTCCTGCATCTGCCTCCCAAATGCTGGGATCATAGGCATGAACCACCACACCTGGCACTGTGGTATGTGGGACCAGAGATCAAAATAAGGACCTTACACTTACCAGGCAGACACCAGAACCACTGAACTAAATCCCAGGCCCTCAAGATTCTTAATTTGTCTTTAGATTTTGAAGGCTTTTTTTTTTTCCTGAAACACAATCCATATGTCTCAGTGTTGATTTCTCTGTACTTATTCTGTTTAGAGTTTATTCTCTTTGTTGGGTCTATAGATTCCTATCTTACCAAATATGGGAAATTTTTGATGAATTATTCTGTAAGTACTAATTCAGCTTTGGTCTCTTTCTCTTCTTCCAGACTCAAATATCCAACGTTTGGATCTCTTCTTATGGCCCCACAGGTATTCCTGAGCACTTTTCGTTTTGCTATCTACTCTTGGTGTATGGTGCATCCCTTTGCCATTGAGCTCCTGGTAATCCTCCTCTGACACCACTCTCTTACGCCTGCCATTTTTAAAGCCCAGCTCTCCCTAAGTGTCTAATCTTACCCTCAGGTAGGGTAATCCCTATTATTCCAGCTTTAAATGCACAGGATTCTTTCCTGAATCCTCTAGTCCTTTTTAACATACTCAGTGATCTTCTCGCTGCTTTCACACCTTCATAAATCAAACAACCACAGGTCAAACCATTCTGAGCCAGGTGCTGTCCAGGGTGGAGAGACTGGAGGCTGCTTGCAGCCCGCCCTGATTCCCACCTCAGCTCTGCTGCCCGTGATGTTAAACAACTCTGAGACCTGCTTCACTCACTTGTCAAACGGCGAAACCTTCATCAGGGATGCACAGGATTCTTGGCTCAGATTAGACACTTCAGGAGAGCTGGGCTTTAAAAATGGCAGGCGTGCTGGGCGTGGTAGCTCACGCCTGTAATCCCAGCACTCAGGAGGCAGAGGCAGGAGGATTGCTGAATTCGAGGCTTGCCTGGGCTACATAGTGAGCTCAGGGCCAGCCTGAACTACAAAGCAAGACCCTGTCTCAAAAAACAAAAACAAAAACAAAAAATGGCAGGCGTAAGAGAGTGGTGTCAGAGGAGGATTACCAGGAGCTCAGTGGCAAAGGGATGCACCTGAGAGGAAAGCCAAACCAAGGACTCGAGCACCTCCAGCATGGTCTCTGTGAGGGAAGCACATGCTCCCAGGCAGGTGAACTGGGCCACTTCAGGCTCCACCTGAGCTGTCAATGTCCTGCGGAATCACCAAGGATTCTGCTCTAAATCGCAGGTGTCTGGTTAGTGCTGCACCTGTGCCTATTCCTCTTCTCTCATCACTACACACATTCCTCTCTTTGACTGAACACCAGACAACCCAAGACAGAGAACACATCTTTCGCTCTTTTCAGCACATTTTGGGCAGTCATGCACAAGCGGAGATGTGACGACTCAGCTTCCAGGAAGGTCCTTCAGACATCACGGGGCTTTGCCCTTTGCTTCTTTTTCTTCCCATCCTCTTTCCTATGTGGCTGGATGTGAACATAATGGTAGGAGCCCCAGCAGTGATCTTGGGAACAAAAGCTTATTATAGTGCAGCAGGTAGGAGAGTGAGGCTTTGGAGGTGGAACTACCCTACTGGCTCTGCACTGCCCACCTCTTCTGAGCACAAAAGAGAAATAAATGTCTATCTTCTTTAAACCACCATCACGTCTTCTTCTGAGACCCAAACTTCATCATGTTGCCAGGGTTTGCTGAACCTAAATCAGAGCAGGAATGAACAGTTCAGCTTTAGGCTGCCAGACTAAATGAACAGGTGTCATTGTTTCTGACCCTCCACTCATTCAACCCATGGATGAATATTGGATCTGCACCATGATGTGCCAAGCATGGTTCTGGGATTTGTGGGTAGAAGACAGAAGGACCCAAACACAAATGCGCCCCTCCCGAGATAACTCAGCCCTTTCTGTTCTGCTGTGTGCTTGCCAGCCTACTCTGGGTAGCAATTCAGTCTCCTGGAGTGTTCACAATAACAGGCACTAGGAAGGCACGGACACAAACATGCCTACGGGTGCTCGCGTGGGCCATGCCGGTCAGTCCAGGCAGCTCTGCGTGTCCTGCTCAAAAGCCACCTCAGAGCCTTAGAGGGGAGAGGCAGCCCCAGTGTCTGTGAAGCCAGGTGAGGGCCACTTGCCCCACCACATGTGCACTCTCTCCCCGCTGGTACAGTAGCCCCCTTCTCTTCAGTTTTTCTTTCTGTGGCTGCAGTCATCCATGGCCAGCTGTCATCTGAAAATATGAAAACAGGAAGTTCTAGACATAAAGAGGCCATAAAGCAACATGTATCATAATATAGTTATAATAATTGCATTTTAGTACTAGTTGTGGTTGTTCATCTTTTGCCCTGCCTAACTCACAAATTAAACCTTACCATACCTATTTATGTGAGGGAGTCTAAAATTTCTCAGATTTCCAGCATCCTCTAGGAGTCTTGGGGACACCTCCACAGAAAAGAGGGGACTGCTGTACCTGGGGAAGCGGCCAACCCGGGTCAGACGGCATGCCCACCCACATGTCCCTAATGACGCCTGGTGTCTGCCGAGTTGGCCTGTTCAGACAGAGCTGGCTCTCGAACTGCACATTGCACAAAGGGCAGGAGGGAAATGGCTGCAAAGAAAACTGTTGTACTTGGGGTTTCTCCCAGAATTATAGGAATAAGAAGTAGCTCTTCTGTTGCTCTTTGTGAGTCAGGGCCAAGGAGCTTTTGAAGCATTTACCCTATGACAGTCCTGAGAGAAGGAAAATTTTTCTATCTCCATTCTGCAGATGTAGAGACCAAGGATTAAGCAAATTGCTCATATATTTTATACTCTGGTTCATGGTTTTTCTTTACTTCTTACAAAGCCATTTTCTATCACACTTCAAGAAGAAATGCTATGTTAACATCTAGCTGGAAACTTTAGACTCTAGACTACTGTGTAGAATATGTTTGTGAAATAAGAATTGTAGGCAGGATCAGCTGAGAAGTCGGCTCAGCTCTGAATAGAGAGACCTGGAAATGGTGACTTAGAAGATAGAATGTGCTTTTCCTTTCTGCCTGCCAGAAGCAGTACAGGGCTATAAGACAGCTCTATGATGCCAGCAAAAACCCAGGTCCTTTGAGTTCTCTGTTTGTCATCTCTTAGATGTGACCCACATACTTAGGCAGTCAGCCCTCTGAATGTGCAATGTTCTCATCTGCAGATCTAACTAAGTGTAGATCCAAAAACTTAAAACATTTTTACATCTCTACTAGACATGGACAGATGTCTTCTCATTATCCCCTAAATGATGCAGTATGAAACTGTAGGAAGTTGTTTCTATAGCATTTCCACTGTATTCAATATTCGAAGTCATCTGGAGATGATTTAAGGTCCACAGGAGATAGACTGGAACTGTGCAAATGTTATGCCATTTTATGTAAAAGAATGAAGCACCTTAGAACATTGGCAACTGCAGTTTGGGAGATGTCTTGTGCCTGATACCCACCTCCAGAAACACTGAGGGACAACTGTCCTTCCAAATAGCTACTGGAGTTGCAACAGGGGACGAGGGCTGAAGGCCAGTTGAGCTGAGTTCTCCAATTTGAGGAGCTTCTCCTTCGAGCCCCATCTCTGGCCAGATCTTAGTCACCTAAGCACCTAACTGCAGGAGGAGCTAAAAAATCATCTGTGTTTGGTTTTGTTTGTTTTGCTTTTTGTTTTTATTTTACTATATTGTTGCCCAGGATCAAGATGATACTAGTAAGGGAGAAGGTGATAATAGATTCCAAGTGGGCAGACAGCAGGAATGAGCAGAGAAGATCCACAGGGTTACACGAATTCAGAAAAACTCCAAGCAAACACATTGCTCACTGCAGGGCTCAACTGGGTAATGAAGGAGACAGGGCATATCTATATGAAGCTTTCCTATCATCCCTCCCTTCCACACAGAAGCAAGAGCCCAGGCTGCTATAACAAAGAACTACAGAGCAGGGTCAGAGGTTTAATTAACAGACACTGACCATCTCATATTCTGAATTGTCTCCAATTGTCCCCAGTCCTACTGGATTAGAAACCCTTCAGGGGACTTCAGGTCAGCTTGGCTACTTCTGTCAAGATTCTGTTACTAGGGCTGGGGATTTAGCTCAGTGATTCTGGTATCTGCTTGGCAAGCGCAAGGTCCCAAGTGTGATCCCAGGTAACACATACCACAGTGCTGGGCATGGTGGCTCACGTCTGTAATCCCAGCACTTAGGAGGCAGAGGCAGGAGGATAGCTGTGAGTTCAAGGCCAGCTTGGGCTGCATAGTGAACTCAGGGCCAGCTTGAGCTACAAAGCAAGACTCTGTCTCAAAAAAAAAAAAAAGACAGACTACCAGCCCCTCTGCATTCCTTAATTTAAAAATAAGGCATCACAGGGCCGGAGGGTTAGCTCAGTGGTTCCAGCAACTGCCTCGCAAGTGCAAGGTCCTGAGTTCGATCCCGGTAACCACATACAATGCTGGGCGTGGAGACTCACGCCCACCAGCAATCAATACCACATACCACAGTGCCGGGCGTGGTGGCTCACACCTGTAATCCCAGCACTCGGGAGGCAGAGACAGTAGGATTGCTGAGTTTGAGGCTTGCCTGGGCTACATAGTGAGCTCAGAGCCAGCCTGAACTACAAAGCGAGACCCTGTCTCACAAATAAATAAATAAATAAATAAATAAGGCATCACAAGGGCCTGAGCACATTCCCCGTGCAGCAAAAAACAAAAAGGATCAAAGTCTGAGGGGTAGGGGAGGAAATGATGCTGGGTAGAAGAAATGATGATGACAGGAAGGAGAGAAGAAATATCATAATTCATAAATTATATTTATAAGAAGACTGTGACTGGGCCGGAGATTTAGCTCAGTGGTTCCGGTGCCTGCCTCGCAAGCGCAAGGTCCTGAGTTCAATCCCAGTAACCACATATAGCAATGCCAGGTGTGGTGACTCACGCCCACCAGCATTCAGTACCACATACCAGAATGGTATGGTTTACACCTGTAATCCCAGCACTTGGGAGGCAGAGGCAGGAGGATTGCTGAATTTGAGGCTTGCCTGGGCTACACAGTAAACTCAGGGTCAGCCTGAACTGTAAAGTGAGGCCCTGTCTCATTAAAAAAAAAAAAAAAACAAGAAGAAGAAAAAAAAAGATTCAAAGCTGTCAAAGAATGTTTTTAGGCAAAACATCTTAAATCACACATCTTTAAAAAAAAATATTCAACAGACTTGGCCATGCCTTTATCATATAAAATGGACCATCCTCCCACCTCCATAATAAGTCATTTTCTTTCTATCAGTAGGTGGGCCATCATTTTTTACCACTTTTTGTGGTACTGGAAATCTAACTTGGGACCTTGCACTTGCCAGTCAGGCACCAGAACCACTGAGCCAAAACCCTGACCCTTCTATCCACTTTTTGAGATAGGGACTTCAACTTAAGCTACACTGCCAGCATTTTTTCCCAAAATTCTGGAACAGAAGCTTGCTAAATTGTCAAGTTTGGGGCTTGAATTTTTGCATGTTTGTTAGTTTGTTGAGACAAGGTCTCATCATCTAGTTCAGACTGGTCTTGAACTCACTTTGTAGCCCAGGCTGGCCTTGAATTTGCAGCAATTCTTCTGCCTAAGCCTCCCCTATGCTGAGATTACAGATGTGCACCACCACACCCAGTGGGGTTTGAATTTGTGATCTCCTGCCTCAGCCTCTCTAGGAGTGTTGGGATTATAGGTGTGTGCCACCATGCTCTGATCTCTAATACTATCATCATCATTATTATTATTATAGTATATTTTATAATTCCCCTGAATGTAGTAATATTTTCTCCTTGATTTTAAAGTTTTTTGCTTTATTTTTTTGTTATCATCAGTTTGATGATGATGTGCATCGGTCTTCATTGTTATCCTTCTTGGAGACCACTAGGCTCTTCAGATCTACTGGTTGATGTCTTAGTTTTAGGAGATATTTGGTGATTGTTTTTCAAATATTTATTTTGTCATATTCTTCCTCCTTCTCCTTCAGGCACATCAATTAGATGATTTGATATTGTTCCTGGCTGTGTCTACTTTTGAATTCTTTTTCTTCTCTGTGTTGCATTTGACTAATGTATAGAATCTGCTCTCATGTTCACTTATTCTCTCTCTCTCTCTCTTTTTTTTTTTCCTTTTTGAGACAGGGTCTCTCTTTGTAGTTCAGGCTGGCCCTGAGCTCATTATGTAACCCAGGCAAGCCTCCAACTCAGCAATCCTCCTGCCTCTGCCTCCGGAGTGCTGAGATTACAGGTGTGATTTACCACGCCCAGCACTGTGGTATGCAGTACTGATTGATGTGGGTGTGAGTCACCACCCCTGGTATTGTTGTATATGGTTACCAGGGATCAAACCAGGGAACTTGTGTTTGCTAGGCAGGTGCCAGAACCACTGAACTAAATCTCTGGCCCATTATTTTGTTTTAAATGATGTTAAGAGCTGATGAGGTCGTCACTTTAAAAACTTCTCAGTGAAGCTGGGGGTGGTGGCTAACACCTGTAATCCCAGCACTCAGGAAGCAGAGGCAGGAGGATCACAGCAAATTCAAGGCAGCCTGGGCTACACAGCAAGACTCTGTCTCAAAAAGACCAAAATATAAAAGTAAAAATTTCTCAGTTTTAGAATATTTAATATTTATAACATTTCTATTTCCAACTGGTCATTTGTTTCATCAATGTTTTCCACTAAATTCTTTAACATAGTATTTATAAACAATGACTTTAAAGCTTTCGTGTGCTGATTCCAGCATCTTCCTCTTCTGAGTCTGCCTTTTTTTTACTTTTTTCTATAATAATATTTTTTCCTATTTCACAAGTAGAGATTTTTTATTATATGATCGACACTGTGTGAACCCCAAAAGAGTATCTGAATTTTGTCACCTTTCAGGGAGGCTGATGGATCATTTCAGTTTCACTGAGGCTTGCCTTCTAGTTAGGTCTATTTTAGTGTTTCTTGGACAGCTGTTCCTCCCAGGATAAGATTCTTTCCCTTAACAAATGGCTTTTATGGAGTTTTAACTGAATTATGCAGTGTCTACCAAAGTCCTTGGCTTGCTGGATTGCAGTTCCTCAACACCAAGTAGCCTCTGAAACTTCTAATCAACTGTTGGCCGGGAGATATTCTCTGCTGAACATCATGGTATCTGCCCAGCACACGCTCAGTTTAGAACTGGCCAGGTACCTTCAGGAACCCTTACCTAGCACTAAGGGGCTACTCAGCTGCAGTCTCCCATCTGGCACCCGACACACAAATTACCACTATTTCTGCATCTAAAAATTCCCTTCTTTGTCCCTTTTTCCCAGGAGATTGCAACTCGCTGCTTGATTGAACTTTCCCAATCTGTGGTTTAGAAATCACCTCCAAGCAAAAAGCCAGGTAAACATGCAGGCTACTTCAAGTGCTTCCCTTGGCTCAAGGACCATGACTTCAAGCAATTCCTGTCCGGTGTCAAAAAGCCATTGTTTCATAGGTTTTGTCCACTTGGTACAGCTACTTCTGTAAGAGGTTAAGTCTAATACCAGCTCTTCTGCTGTTCCATTATAGCCAGACTGGAAGTCTGCCGAATAAATGAATAGCTACATGAATAGGACAGTTCACAATTACCTAACGTGAGTGAACATTAAAAATTAATTACTGCTGTCTCCCTCTGGGCCTCCCCTGGAGCTGAATCTGTCTCCCAGCTTAGGCTCCTGCTTCCCTCTCTTTCCTATCAGTTGTGTCTTACAGCCAGTCTGATTTAAATCGACATTACATTCATTTTCATTTCCTCTCTTTTGGTTCTGAGCCTTTCCTCATACACAGAATTATGAAGTCACAATGAGAGGAAAATGAGTTAGACCAAAAAAACTCAAAAGAGTCTCAAAAATACAAAAATTATGTAATATACTAAAAATAGGACAATGGCTTTTACACATAGGAATATATTCTATTAACTGTCAAATACACAAGAAACTAAAGACCTCTGACTAGCTGTTGGCATGTACTGCATTTTAACAAGATAGGGGATGTTCTTGATAATAGCCTCTCATAAATGATCAGCTATAGCAACTCAAAACATAAGGCTCTTTATGTATATCTTGCATTCAAAGTGCTAATAAATGACAACCTTCCTCCAATCTCCAGCTAAAGTTAAAAAATAAAAATAAAAAGGCATGTTTGAGGTAGGCAGTCAGGAAGCTCCTGGGGATATTCTGGGAACCTGCTATAGTTGGCCAAGATAAGATTTAAGGTTTGTCACAAACAGTTTATGAAATGGAAAGAAACACAAACAATGAACACCATTACCAGCCCAGTATGCACTGGAGTGGGCATACTGGAGGTGCTGTGAAGTACTTTTACATGACTGTATTGCACCCCTTCTTTAAGCACACATTATAATGTATTCCTGGGCCATGCTCAGGACTCTCTTTGTTGACTCAAAACCTTATCCACTTGTCATGTTTACTGTTTTTGAAAATGTGATTAACTTGGAAAACACTGTCTCTTCTCTTTTTACAGCATTTTATCTTCACATCTGGCATGGGGACCATCAATTTACAGAGTCCACTCACGCCTGCTAATGTTTCCACAAGCTTTATTTTGAAATTTGGTGCACTTTGGCTTGAAAACATGCATATGGAAGATTTTTAACATAAGAAGCCCTGCATGCATTGTTATTTTTAACTAGATGTGTGCACGACTGTTAAATTTTGTGTATCTTGGGTTTTGTTTGCCACAGCTGACTGGGAATATTCCCAGTGACAAAATCAGGTCAGCAAAACAGCTGCAATAGTGGGAAAGGGACCAGAGGCCATGAGCAAGAACCAATCAACACGTCTGTTTCTGGATTAATGTAGTGTTGTGGGGGCAGCAAACACCTTGTGGGTGTAAAATGTTAAGGGCCAAAGCATAAGATGTGCAAAAGATTATATATATATATATATATATATATATATATATATATATATATATATATATATGCTGACAGTACTTCATGGATAGATGAACACCTATAAAATATATCCTATGAAATTTAATATCTATCCTGAGCTATGTGTGATTCTAAATTTAATGAATATTCAAGTAGCAGAGGTGGGAGACATCTTGGAATGCAGCAGATATGCTAATCTAACTCTTCCTTCTATCTACTTGTAGGACTATTGCTACATCACTTAGACAACCAAGGCCTCAGTTTCCTCATCTGAAACCAGTGATTCCTCAGA
Organism: Thryonomys swinderianus; assembly: GCA_004025085.1. NCBI lineage: Eukaryota > Metazoa > Chordata > Mammalia > Rodentia > Thryonomyidae > Thryonomys > Thryonomys swinderianus. The sequence goes on along the minus strand of PVIC010005612.1, from coordinate 30,725 downwards.
ATTTGGTTATCTTCTTTCCTTTCCCCCCTTGGAAGCATTTAATTCTCTGGAATTGGTTTCACCTACTTCTGTTCTTTTAGTGCTGTGCCCAAGATTCCACTGAAAGAATAGTAGGCAGTATTTTTCCGGTGTCAAGGCTGATGCATCAAGCATAAAATCAGTCACTTGCTGCATCCCCTAGGTCCTGGCTACAGCCTTGTCAGATGAGAACTCTGAAGCTCTGTGCAGCTGTGTGTGCCTAGAATGCCCCACCAAGGTCTATGTATTCTTTTGTATTATCATATACCAGTTTTTGTTCTGTTTAATACTTTTAGGCCCAAATTTTTACCTTGTGTAGTGTTAACCTAAATACACACACACACACACACACACACATGCACGCACACACGCACACATGGATACATGAGAAAACATGCATAGATATGGACATGCTATCTTTTTGGCTTGTATATCTTTGCTGATGCTTTTTTTCTGTATTACTTTGTGATTCACCCTGAAAATCTTTTTCTCATGAGTGACTTGTATTTATATGTTATTATACATGTAGTATCATGTTTTAGGTCTTGGGTCTATGAAACTTTTTATATTTTCCTTTTTTTTTAAATTGAATTCTTGGGCCGGAGGGTTAGCTCAGTGGTTCCGGTGCCTGCCTTGCAAGCGCAAGGACCTGAGTTCAATCCCCGGTAACCACATATAATGCTGGGCGTGGTGGCTCACGCCTGTAATCCCAGCACTCGGGAGGCAGAGACAGGAGGATTGCTGAGTTCGCGGCGGCTTGCCTGGGCACCATAGTGAGCTCAGGGCCAGC
>PVIC010005612.1:0-29817 GCA_004025085.1 Thryonomys swinderianus | reverse complement strand
GAATTCTTTTTTGGTACATTTTGTATACAGCTCACAATCACACTCAACATTGGGAATATGTATCAGTATATGACACAAGTTAATTATCATTTTTATCCTTATCCCTACCCATCCTACAACCCCCCCACCCCCATATACATGTACTTTCTTTTTCTTTTCAAATCATATTTATTCTTCCCTCATTACTTTCCCCTATCATTTCAAATCATATTTATTCTTCCCTCATTACTTTCCCCTATCATATTCCCTTTAAATATTTCCTATTTCATAAAATTTATCATACATTCTAGAACTCATTTACATCTACAGGTTCTCATACCAGAGAAAAGATATAGTATTTACATATCTGTGACCCATTTATTTCACTTATTAGTGTGTCCTCAAGGTGTGTCCATTTTATATTTTCTTTTTAAAACACTACAACAATTCTTGGTAAAATTTTTCATGTATTAACAACTCTGGAATCAGAGTGTGACTTATATGGAGGATTTCATGGTTTAAAGGCAAAATTTTTTCTTAATAATGGTGATCTTACAAAGTAAAGCAAACAAAAGTTTTAAAAAATTTTAGTATATGTTTTAACAGTACATGTGATTTATTTTACTTATCTCTTATTGCAGTTCCTCATCTAGTAGTAGGATCTGCATTTCATTCTAGAGGTTATTTTATACTAAAGCATTTGCATAGTATCTAAAATCTCCTATTTCTTTTGTCAGTGTCTGTTGGTTCCCTTCAGAGTAAACAGTGAAATTGCCTTCTGTCTCTCTCTCCCCAGTCTTCTCCCTCTTCAGCAACCTAATTTTAGTCATTAACACTATGGCTGCTTATGTTTAACTTTTTATTTTTAAATTGTCTTAAATTTAGACAACATAATCCATCAGCATTAACAACAACATAATCTCCAAACTTACTCTGTTCTTAACCTTATTTGTACAGGGTCAAGAAATATAATACTGACATTATTTACAGGTCAGCAACTTCCCTCTAACAAAACACTCCTACATTTAGTAGGTCATCATCTCTCACAGCCCCATGGGTTAGCTGAGCGGCTCTTTCATGGTGACAGGCACACTATTTGTAGGGTAGGCACTGTGGCCGCTCTTAAGAGCCTCCCTGGAGGGTCTGGCTCAGTGTCACAGAGGCAGAGGTCTTGTCTTCCTCACTCTCCAACAGGCTGGCCTGAGCCTGCCCGCTTGGAGGCAGAAGGGTTTCCAGCAGCAACAAGGCAGCCCTGCCATATAAACCCTTTGCAAGTCTCTGCCTGCCTGACATCTATCTACCTTTGTTCCACTAGCCAAACACTCTACTCCACTCTGCTTTGCTTTGTTTAGGCCTTAGGCCTGTTGTGCATTCAATCTTCTGAAGTTTCTCTGTCAGCCAGGGCTGGCTGGAGTTCTTCCTCCTATGGTTTCCTTAAGAACCATTGTGACCATGAGGGCAGGGGAAATACATCTTCTATGCACATAAGGGCCTAGCTAGAGCCCCAATGCAGGAGGATATGGCTAGAATGCACAACTTGGAGACCAGCCCGCTTACCTGGCCAAACTTCCATCCCCAGTATGTGAGTCATGCATGGTTCTCCAGGGATACAGAGCCAATAGGAGGGGTGTGTATGTGAGACAGACAGACAGACAGAGACACAGAGAGAGACAGAGAAGGAGAGACCAAACACACAGAGACCAAGGTGCAAAGGCAGAGATGGGTATTATAGGAACCAACTCTGAAGGCCATGAAGTCCCACTATCTCCCACCTGCAGCTGGAGAGAATCAAGAAAGCCCATGATGTGATTCAGCCTCTCCCTGAAACAGAGAGCCCAGGGAGATGTTGATGTGTCATTCCTGCTTAGTCAGAAGCCTGAGAACCAGGACCTCAGGTGTCCAAGGCCAGAAGATAAAGATCCTAGCACAGAGAAGACAACAAATTCTCCTCGCTCTGCTGTTTGGCTCTGCAGGCCCCAGAGAACTGGATGAGTGGATGAGGAGAGTGGATCTCTCTGCTTAGTTACCCATTCTCTAAACACTGTCAAAGACACACCCAGACACAAAGCTCCTCCTGTTACCTGGATGTCCCTGTTGAGTGGACACGTGAATGTACCCGATGGTTACATGTGTAACCATCATCTGTGCTAGTATTCCAAGTCAGTTGCCAGCCCTCAGGTCTCACTGAATCAGATGGAAATTCCTCATCAAGGAGATACACTGAGTTCTAAACACCCGGGTGCAACTCAAGTCCAGAAGTGGGCCCCCCCACCTCCATCGCTTTACACACAGCAGAGTAGACTGATTATCATCCAGGTGCTCACTGGCTCCCACTTCATTCCCTATGCTTCATTCCCATAGCTATTCCCTTCATTCCCTGTGTAACTGCCACCCAGCAGGGATGAGGCAGACTTCCCTGTCCCATGAAGAGCTCTGCCCATAAGCCCTTAGCACAGCAGATGCAAACACAGGCTTGGAGCCCACGCATGATCAGGCCTGTCCAAGCCTTCCTTTTCCAGGAGACCCTTCCTGTCTAAACCCATTGACCCAAGGAAGGCCACAGGCATGAGGCACAGAGATGGTTCAGCTGACCTGCGGACCTACACTGAGAAGCACAGCAGAGCCACCCAGCCCAGCTCAATCAGATGAACCCAGCCCACCTGCGAGAGGGAAGGGAGACTGTTAAGCAACCGAGTCCTGAGGGTGTCACACAGCAGTATCGCTGTCACTGTGAACTGTCACTTGTGGGAATTTAGTTTGAGTGACCATGTCCCTAGCAAAACGCTCAAGGGCTTTAATGAAAAGATGACCTGCCTCCTGGAAGGGCCACCACCCTTCCAGGCCCAACCTGGAACTTCTTCTCCCATAGAGCTCCAGTGCAGAACACAGAACCATGCCCATGGAGTGGCCAGGAGCCGAATGATGCCCATGGCTTCTTACATTTGCCAAGTCCTCTTTCCCCCACCAAACCCGGTCTCCAAAATACCTCCAGCTTTTCACGCTTAGCACAGAACCACAGAATCAGGAGTCCCTTCATAGCTATTATTTGAATACATTAATCCATGGATGCATTAAAGGTCGTTTTCTGAAAGTGACAAAGGACTCAAGGGAGTTAAAAGGCACACTATTCCATGTATCTAATGCATTTAAATACACCAATGACATTTTGAACAAAGAAGCAAATTCACTGGAATTAGATTTTGATTGCATTTCATTTAAAATCTAGCTTTAGTGATTCAACATTGACACACATTTTAATGGGCTGCTGGGACTCTGTGACCAAAGAAGAAGTAAAATTTCATTAAATCTCTTCGGGCCTTTCCAAAATTGGTGCTAAGGGAAACCTGTTAGGCTTAAAAGACGTTTGTCCCTTGGGCTAATAAACTTGCTTAATCACTCAGCAGAATTAAAACTGGACTCTTCATTGCTGTACTTCTCAGAACTTTTAATATGCTAATGTACATTGTACAGCACGGACAGGATTTTAGTCTGCAGTGTTTCCTAAGCCAATTTGGCCCTAGTACCCTGAGAACTATTTGTGCTCAGGATGCCTGTATGATTCCTATCAGCCCATGGAACACAGTAGAGAAACCCCGATCTTTTCCAGTGACCTACAAGGTAATGAATCATTCTGTCACTTGCACAGTTATATTTAAAACCTACCATCCTGGCTCCAAATTGACTACCCCAGTGGTTGGTCACCTTTTCACAGTTATAGCACATTGAAGGGATTGAAAGGCTCAGGGCTGGGACAAGGGGGGTATGAGGCACTAAACAAATCAGAAATAATTGCAGTGAAAACACTTTTTTGTCTGAATAAAATCTCATAGGCCTATAAAAAAAATCCATGGTTATCTTGGTATTCACCCTCCAACACTGGGTCTTTGACTAGAATTTAGTGAGTGGACCCCAGCTACAAAAGCAAGGATGTGAAACCATCCAGGGAACACCACTTCCTGGCACTGCCGTTGCTGGACAACATTCCCTTTTTTGGTCCTAAGCTGTTTCTTCCTGGCCAGTGCCTGGTCAGTGCTATGCTGCACAGAGGCTCTCTTGTACTAAACAGTCAGCTGCCGAAAAATTCCACAACTCACCTGTCCTCAAGAGATCACATTATCTTGTTAAACAAGCTCAAAGAAACTGGAGCAGGACCATAGAGTTGGAAAAATCCCATAGCACTAAAAAACACAAAAAATGCCAGGGATTAAATATCAAAGGTTTTCCTCAACTGTCCCTTGGGTCACTTTATTTCAAAACTTTATTGTTATTTCAAAACAAGAGGAGAAATGCCTCCAGCCTCCTTGGTTCACTGAGAAATGAGAATATGTAGTCTCAGAACTACATGGGTCACAGGCAGCAACATTCTGTGACAATGCTGTCCTATGGATAACTTACCCCTAAGACCTGTGCCTGGCTGGAGAGCTTGGTCCCCAGACTGAGGCATTCTTTGGAGGTGAAGTCAAGTTGGAGGTCTTTATGTTAAGGGCTGTGTCCTCAAAAAGAGATATTGGAATGCTGGCTACTTCTCTTCTCTTTTTGTTCCTGACCAGAGTTGAATGGGCTGTTTCTACCACCTATTTGCACCATGACCTGCTGTCTTGCTGGAGACCCAAAGCAACAGGGCAAATCACCCATTGACTGAACCCTCTAAAACTGAGTCAAAATAAACCTTTGTTCTCTTTAAATTGATTATGTTGGACATTTTGCTACAGTAATATGAAGCTGACTAACTTATGTGGAAAATTCAGTAACAGTCAATAATGGATGTCTTAAATTTTCTGAGTGGTGTAGCAGGAAGCATGGCTTGTATCTGTTGCATAGCCTCCTGATGAAATCTACCTGCCCTGCATTGGAGATGAGGTAGGAGGCTGGTGTGTGGGGTGTGGAGAACAATGGATTTTCCATCATACCCAAGCCTATGAAGCAGTGTTCACATACAAGAAATAAACACAGAAAGCAGACACATGTTCTGCTAGGGCCACAATACAGAAAAGGCCTTGCCCAAGACAGGACTATGGGGGAATCTGCTGTACAATTCAAACCAAGCCCCTCTTACTAGTCAGACATTAACCAGAAAAGACAATGGGAAGACAGTCTTATAAAAAAAAAAAAGTACTATCTGAGGGCTGGGGATTTAGCTCAAGTGGTACTGCATCTACCTTGAAAGCACAAGGGCCTGAGTTCCATCACCGGTACCACAAAAAAAAAAAAAAACAGATATGACTGCTTCTGTTAAAAAAAAAAAGTACTACCTGAATAACCAGTGTTCATGAAGAGAAAAAATATATAAAACTACCAAGGACTAACTACATCAGAAAGGACTAACTATATCTGAAGATCCTATCAGATGGGAAGGCATGGTCTGGATCCTGGATAGAATACTCAATATATAAAATTATGGCTTTCCTGAACTAATATTTTAGGGGTTTTTGCAGTCTTAGAAAAAAAATATTCAAAAACTGTTCTTAGAAATTTAGACAAAATACTTCAAACATTGAAGTAGAAAAGTAGATATACAAGAATAGCCAAAAAAATTTTGAAAAGAACAAACTTCTGTCAAAGAATATTAAATAAAGCTAGAGTCTTAGGACAAACAATAGGAAAAAGAGAATTCACAAATACTCAGAAATAAAAAGAAATTTGGTATAAGAAGAAAGTGATGTTTGCATATATAAATGTTTATTCTGATTTAGATATTATACATTGGATAGAAGGTATTGAAACCTGTACCTGTATTGAAACATGTACTCCATAGATATGTGTGATTTTTAAGTCTTCATTTAAAATTAATTTGATTCAATTTTTAAAAAAGAAAGGATTTTAAATCAGGGTACTCCAGATAATCCTAAAGGGGAAATGTGGGAAATAGGGGCAGGGGACAAAACTAGAACTTCCGCATTAAGTTCTAGTCTCCTGTGAGTACAACGGCACACAGTGAAATAATAATTAGGCAGAAATGAGTTTAGAGAAGCAGCTGAGCTTGGGCCTGATCCATGCTACTCTGGGTACCAAAGATCCCAGACCCAAGCTTACCACACCTTTTATTACACACATCCCAAAGGACACGGAGGGCAGGGCAGACACTGGCAATAGTCCTTGAGAAGATATGTAGATGAAGATCCCACAGGGCAGAACAGACACGGACAATGGTCCTTGAGAAGTTATGTAGAACCTGGAGTAGTTCTGCCTTGAAGTATCACAGCATGTGGAACCACTGTAGTCTCTGTTGCTACCAGAGGTAAAGACAGGAGTTAAGTCCCCAAGTCCATCTGCAGCGAGGAAAGCTCAGCCACATCATAGTCCTGATCATGCAATTATTTCTCCCAAATAGGATTATTCCCAACAGGGAGAAAAGATGGAGTCAGAGCCACATGTCCAAGACACACGGGAGATCTCCACATGCAGGTCTCATAGGCATCTCAGACTTCTGACCACAAGGCACCACATGGTGCCCACACAAACATGCCTGGAGAGATCTAAGCCTCAATTACCAGGAGTTAATGTGTACTTTTAAAAATAGTAAATCAAGAAAAAAACCGTATCTGCTATTTTATACTGTCATCAGTAGGAAAGGTAAAGGGCTGTGTTAGCTTTCATTGCTCTAACACAATACCTGAGATCATTAATGTATAAATAAAAAAAAGTTTGCCACTCAGGGTGGCTCATGCCTGTAATCCCAGCACTTGGGAGGCAGAGGCAGTGAGTTCAAGGCTAGCATGGGCTACATAGTGAGTTCAGGGCCAACCTGAACTGCAAAGTGAGAACCTGTCTCAAAAAACAAAAAATAAATAAATAAAAAAGGTCTATTTTGCCTCAGTTTTTAACCCATGATCTCTTTATCGTGTTTCTCTGGGACTGTGCTGAGGTAGCATGTCATGGCTAGAGTCGATGGTAGAGCAAAACCACTCACCTCGTGCCTGGGGAACAATGAAAAGGGAGAGACTAGAGTACCCATTCTCCTCTAAGAGCACACCCTTAATTTACCCCAATGACCTCCCACTCAACTCCATCTATCAAAGGTTCTTCCACCTCCCAGTAATGCCATTCTGGATGCTCCACCTTCAATACGTAGGCCTCTGAAGGACACTCAAAATGCAACTTACAGCATTCAATATGGAACATCGTATCCCCTACTCCTGAGGGCATGACCCAGAAATTACCCTCACCATTTCCTCTCACGTGCTCTTGGACTGAACTAGGTTACAGAGTCACATCTAGATGTAAGAAAGATAGGCAGTCACTTGTATGAATTAATTCTGTGATAACAAGAGAAGAAGAGAATGGCTAGTGAAAGACCAGCAGTCTTTGCAGCCACCAGTACATGGCATACAATCTCATTTGTATAGGATACACCCCCCAATACTCACACACATCCATCCTGAAGCTTATAAGATTATGAAGACTTTGAGTGAATTTTATTTCTTTCTTTACTTTTGGGGTTTTTTTTCCTCTTTTTTTCTTTACTTTTTTTTGGATTGATTACATTTAATAAAAGGAACATATGGTTCAGTAGAGCTTTTTTTCCAAATGAATGGAATAAATGAAATCAGAGACTTTAAGGTGGAAGACATATCACAGGTGTTATAGATCGTCTCCCCCTGAAACAGCCTTGGTATCTGAGAGACAAGTGTGCAGGTAGCCTATCAGGGAATGCATCTGAATCAGCAGCTATAAGGAAAAAAGACTGACCAGAGAGGGAAGTTGGGCTGACAGGCAAGTATAGTTTAGGCCTCTGCTGACCTCGGAAGGTGTGTGGGAACTGAGCCCTTCAGAGTTATCCTCAGCTGGGGGACTCTGTGCCCTCTCAACCACCAGCCTTTGAATGCACTGTCTCCAGGAAGGAGATGAAATCTTGGGCAAGGCTGTTCCCTTGGCCTAGGCCAGTGCCAGGAGAGGACAACTGCTCAACAATGTTCAGCAGCTGACCTGTAGTGCAGTGAATGTGTGTCTGTCCCAAAGCAGGGCTGGGTGGGGGCCACAGGATCTTTGATGCCAGGGATGGGCACTAGAGCATGGCCCAGAGCCAGCAGAAGGAAGGAAAATGAAAATCAGAAATAATACTTGACACATGCTGTGTGCTATCATTTGTCACTCTAGGTGTTACCTTAATTAATCTCAGCAGTCTTGCAAGTGCAGTGCTTAATTTTATACCATTTTTCTATCTATAGAAACTCAAGGTCAAAGATATTAGTAAAACTTGTACAGAAGAGGCTGTAGGTAAATAGAAGAGATAAAATTCAAACTCAAACAAGGATCTTTGACTCCAAAGCCTTTTGCTACCTTCAGCATTAAATCACAAAGATGAGGCATTGTCTGACTTGACTATGATGAAAAATGCTAGTGGCCTAAAAAGATCTGTAAAACCATGCTGGCCACAAGACCAAGAAAGGGAAGTTCTACTATAAAGCAAAAGCAGGGCTGGCAGATCAATAACAGAAAGCAGAATTTCTGCTGGAGGCTACTATTTTTGAGTCTTTCTGAACTTAAACCTGCGGCAAAAGCACATAACCTGAACCTATGCAAGAGAAAACATCCAGCAAACCCAAGTTGAATGGCTCTGTAAAATAACAGACCTGAGCTTTTCAAAAGTGTCAAGGTCATGCAAAGCAAATTAACTGTTCCAGATGAAAGGAAACTGAACAGAAATGACAAGTACATGTGGTGGGTGGTCTTGGATTGGGGAAATTGTGGGAAGGACAGTCTTCTGTCTTGGGCCAACTTTGATATGGGTTGAATGTAATGTAACAGATTTGCTGGTGGCATGAAATGTCCAGCCTCAGTAACATACTAACGATATAAACTGATACCCTGTTCCTAGCATTCTGTTTACCTGGTTAAGCACCTTGAGGCGAAGGGTCACAATGTGTGGAATTTGCTCTTGTTCAATTTGTTGCCATAAGAGAATAAGTGACCTAGGTAATTTATTTAAGAAAAGAGATTTATTTGGAGGTACACTTAAGGAGGCTGGAAAATCCAAGATCCTGTGGCGGCGTTTGATGTGGACCATGTGCTGCTTCTACTCGTGGTAAGAAGCAGAAAGAAAAGAGACAGAGCATGAGGTGGACCCCTGTCTTTATGACCCAGGGGCTAACAGAGTGGCTCATGAGACCACAGAGTGAAGAGCTGTTTTCTTGGGAGCAGATACATGTCCCCTTCCTCTTCCCTCCATCTCTTGGTTCCCTTCCCATTTGTTATGGACCTTGCTCCCTGTTTGCCATTATTTTTTTATCTTGTTCTTTAATTTATTTATACATTAAGTTTCTCATGTAAGAGAAGCCATGTGATATTTTAGTTTGTGTGTCTGGTTTGTTTCACTTAACATTACAGTCTCAAGGTGCATCCATTTTCTCCCAAATGACTTAAGTTTATCCTTCTTTATTATATTTTTTGTTTTTGTTTTTTTATTGTGGCACGGTACCACCTGGGCTAAATCCCCAGCTGTTTCTGTTCTTGAGACAGGGTCTTGCTATGTAGTCCAGGTTGTCCTTGAACTCACTATGTAGTCCAGGCTGGTCTTGAACTATTGGTGATTCTCCAATGGTGCTGGGATTAAAGGCATGTGCCACCATTCCCTGCTCAAATTTATCCTTCTTTATAACAGAGTAAGACTCTATTGTATGTAAGTACCACATTTTCTTTATCCATTCATATGTTATATGAGTTTTGTTGGAGACAAAACTATATTCAAATTGTGACCCATAATTTTAAACACTTAAATATCTTTAAAATCTAGCAATACTTTAAGTTTTTAAAAATTAAATACACATACATACATGCTAAAAAAACAAGGAAAAATGTGATAAGTTAACAATTTATCAATCTGGGTAAAGGCAGATGAGTAACATTATAACGACTGCAATATTTTAAATGTTTGATGTTTTCTCAAAGTGAAGACAGAAATATATTCCAAAACTAGGAAAGACAACAGAAGAACCTTCAGCTACTCTGAACAACTCAGACCTTACAATTGATTAAAATAAAATAAAATAACAGTATAGTAGATTGGGATCAGTGAACACTCATACATTTAAAATCAACACTTGGAAAATTTTTCAAATGAATGATTTGGTAAATGCTTAAGAAAAGACTGCAAAAGATTGTGAAGATCTTTACAGGCCAGTATGAACCGAACCCCTACCCCCATAAAAACTAAATAAACGTATGCAAATTAGGCCAAGCTAATCTCATTTTGTTTTCTAAAATAAATGATTATCAGCCAATGAATCTTGACTTTGGCAGCTTTTACAAGTCCTCTTGGATAAGCTAATACTACACTAGAGGGCATTTTTACAGCAACCTGCATAATTACCACTCCAAGAAAATTGAATGAATCTGCCTGGGTTGTATATGATACAATACAGTCCCAAGGTGAAATAATGAAGGTCATTGCCTGGCAGTTGTGGAAACTGTAAGTCAAAGGTCAAAGGTGGCAGCAGGTTGGAGTCTCCCGAGGAAGGACCAGCTTCAGGCCTGGCTCCTTGATGGCCACTGTTGTTTACACTGAGTCTTCCTGCTTGCATGCCTGTCTCCAAGTTTCCCTTTCTATAGGACACCAGGCACAAGGCACACAGCACATTCCAATGAATTCATTTTAACTTGACTGACTGTCCAGACCCTACCTCAAATAAGGTCCTATTCAGAGGGGGCTAGGAGTTAGGATTCTGGGGTGAGGTACCAAGGATCAGGACTCCAACACAGGAATTAAGGTGGTGCAATTCAACCGCAGTCTCTAGAACAGCATCACAAAGCCCTCCTCTGTTCAGCTCTACCAAGAGAAGACAACAATGGGGAAACACGGACACCAGAGAATAAAAATGCAAAGGGAAGAAAATAAGTGGAGCTGATATAGGGGAGCAAATAATTCCCCAAAAAGGGAAAACATTGTAACTGCCGACCTGCCAGATATCCAAAATGCGAATTTGTGTTCTCTAAAATAGAGGAATGAATTCTAGGAACGTAGGGTAAGGGTAGGAAAAGCTTATTGAGAAAGAAAGCTGTCTAAGAGGGACAGAAAGGGGGTTCTGAGAGTGGGAGAGCTACTCACCTCACTGCCCAGGAAGCTTTCATGAAGCAAGGCCACAAGGTGAGACCGGTTCAAAGTGGGACAAAACTATAGTCAGCCAGTAACATTGGAAGTACAGTCGCTTAGGTAATATAGATTAAATGGGGATCCAATGGGAAACTAAGTCACACAGCAAGCCTACAAGGATTTTCAGACAGGGATCTTTCCTGGGGGGAGTTAAAATCTTGGTCCTCCACCCAGGTGATTGATACCTACTTAGAATATCAATTACTGTTGTTTATCTTCCGTGTGTGTGTGGGGGGGGGGGTAGTTTCTCTTCTTCTGTCATGTCAGCCTTCAGTGAATGTCTCTTGATTGTCATCCACCTTGGCTCCTTGACTGTCCTCCATGTTAGTTCCCTGGCTGTTCTCCACGTGGGCTTTTTTAGGGCCAGCCCTATCTAACTACCTACAAGATCTCTAACTAGGTTAGCTACCTACAACACAGTGACGCTGTGACCCTGGAGGATGGGCTTGTATATCCAGCTCCTCACTCGTTACAGACTCCATCCTGTCTTCTGGCAACTACCATCCAGGAACCCCGCACCCTCCCGGGTAGAGGACTGAAGGAGAGCCCGAGCAAAAGGAATTATGCAAACTGCAAACCCCGCCTAACTCGCTAATCACAGGCGCCGCCGCCTGCTGAGAGGCTTAATCAGGGTTCTGGCAGGGAGAGCTGCGGGGTGGGCAGCAGGATGTAGACGGCAGCTACAATTTGTGAGCCAGGGTCCGCCTGTCATTTCTTCCACAGCTGCCTTTATCAGATTTGGGAGACAGGGATTTACTAAACTACCAGTCTGATTGTGCACTAATTTGCACAGTATATTTGGGAGAATTCAATCCATTTCCCACCCTCCAAAAGGGTTTAGACCATTCAGTACTTTGAGAGATTCTTCTCGAGCTCCCATTCCACCACTGTGCACCCAGAAATCAGCCAGTGTGGGGAGACCCGTTTGCTGGCACTGTCTCGACTTCCTTACAGCAGGAGTCCATTTCTCTGACTCCCCCAAAATGGCTGGACTTCCTGCCTCCTCTTTGGATGCTGCTCCTTGCCCCTGCTCCAACGTTGGTCATACAATTTCCCTTCTCCGAGCCAGGGATTTAGCTCAGTGGTTCCAGCATCTGCCTGGCAAGTGCAAGGTCCCAATTCGATCACAATGCCAGGTGTGGTGGCTCATGCCCATAATCCCTGCAATCAGTACCACACACGACAGTGCCAGGCGTGGTGGCTCACGCCTGTAATCCTAGCACTCAGGAGGCAGAGGCAGGAGGATTGCTGTGAGTTCGAGGCTTGCCTGGGCTACATAGTGAGTTTAGGGCCAGCCTGAACTACAAAGTGAGATCCTGTCTCAAAAACTAAAGCAAAACAAACCAAAAGAAAGTTTCCCTTCTCCAATGTTGAAATCGCCCCTTTCCAGAGATGTCTTGGTTTTCACCACGACACAGACTTACAGCTTCTGTCTTAACAACTCTCGCCTGGGAGTTCAGGATTCTCTAGTGTCTCCTAGGCTCTTCGTCTAGGTTATACCCACATCCATCTCCACCTTGGAAATCCACAGGCTCGAACGTGTCACAAACAAAATGCACATTCTCTTGATTGCAGCACTCACCAGAACCTTGGACACTATGTTCTTACTCCACAAATGGATACAGAGCTTTCAGCACTTGCCAAATTGCTCTCCGACTCCAGGACATCTTCAAGGGACAGCCTCTGCACCCAGTGTAGTCACTGCCTATGACCAAAATGGCCACCTGACTTCCAAATCCTTTCTCTCTTCTCAGACACAGAGCTGAACTCCTTTCCCAACTTTCCTTGTAGTAGAGATGACCATCCATTCTACTCCTTCCCAACAGGTGGACAGACATGAGGTCTCCATCAGCTGTGTCTGACCCCACAAACTCTCATGCAGTCTTTTCCACCCCCTTTACCTTTTTCTGGACCAGGAGATCAATGCCCAGGGGACTCTGGAAAACATGGCAGAGCCACCATCAGCCAAGGTCCCCAACTGCAAAATGGAGGCACCTGTCTTGGTGATCTGAATACCTGCCTGGGGCTGTCTCATCAGCAAGAGAGAAACTTCTAGAGCAGTGGTAGTGAACCTATGGCATGCGTGCTGTTGCAGACTGTATCATTACAGTCATAATGTACAGCCATGAAATGCTGAGGCTGTTTAGTACTAGCCTAACTCTATGCTCTTTCCTTTTTCATTCCCAGTAATTTACCCTCTTCCCCATCACACTGCCTCTGATGATGCATGAGCCGAATCCTGAAGCCTTGTCCTGGTTCTTACACTCTTCACGTAATCAGAGATCCTCTTCACCACCACTTCCTGCTTGCTAAGTATCTGCAGCCAGGTTCTGAAAGTCTGCTGTTCTAGGCTCTGACCATTCTCATCTCCTTCTCCACCCCCTACCCTCTCGCCCCAATTTTGAGAAGGAGCCATCTACAATCTCTGTCTTCCTTGCTTTTCTAACACAGACCCTCTTTCATTTCATGGCTGTGTCATCCACGCGGTCACTCAGGGGCCTAGGCTAATGGCAGCACTTCAGATGTATGTATCCACAAATCTCCTTGACACCTGTGTCCCAAGTGCCCTTATGTCCAAGCTCCATGAGATTTCTTCACTTATAATCACAAGTCATGGGGTGGAAGTTGCCACACAGCGAATCCAGTAGAATCAGAATTCCCCTAAATCTTCACTACCTCTACCGGGTTCCCCACCCAGAGAGGACTTCACATCTCACCTCTGTCTAATTCCTTAGCCTGTTTTATTTTTCTTCATAGCTTATCACTGCTTGAGAATATATCTAATTTTACTTATAGTGCATCTCTCGTAGTAGAATATAAGTTCCATTGGGCTGGAGCTTTCTATTTCTACTGAATCATGAGTGCATGAGACCCTGAGACACAAAGTAAGTGTTCAACAAAACTCTGTCTAAGAAGCTACATTTTCAAATTCTTCTGCTCACAGTTACACAGCTAAGAATCAAGTTCAGACTTAGTTTTTTTTTTTTTTTTTTTTAGACAGGGTCTCGCTTTGTAGTTCAGGCTGGTCCTGAGCTCACTATGTAGCCCAGGCAAACCTAGAACTCAGCAATCCTCCTGTCTCTGCCTCCCGAGTGCTGGGATTACAGGCGTAAGCCACCACCCCCACCCCCCACCCCTGGCACTGTAGTATGTGGTATTGATTGCTGGTGGGTGTGAGTCTCCATGCCCAGCATTGTATGTGGTTACCAGGTATCAAACTCAGGACCTTGCCCTTGCGAGGCAGGTGCCAGAACCACTGAGCTAAATTTCTGGCCCAGAAAACCTCCCCCAGCCTCTTTCAGGTGGTCATTTAAAATTGTTTTCAACCAATCATTCTGGTGATCTCATTTCTGTCACTAACACTTTTAGCCTCAGTCACTGCTTAAAGATTGCTGTTTCCTTAGTTTTTTTTTCCCGGCTCTTTACCTTCTTCTTTCACCTACATCTAATCTGACATCTTATTTCTCCCTCCAAAATATCTCTTTGCTTATCTTTGCTTTTCCTCTAACACTTCACCTCAGACTTTCAAAAAATTTTTTGTTTATCTCCCTGGCCCCACTCTCAGTTTTATACAAAAAGTATCTTGAGGGCCGGAGGGTTACCTCAGTGGTTCCAGCACCTGCCTCGCAAGCGCAAGGACCTGAGTTCCATCCCCGGTAACCACATATAATGCTAGGCGTGGAGACATGCCCACCAACAATCAACACCACATACCATAATGCCGGACGTGGTGGCTCACGCCTGTAATCCCAGCACTCGGGAGGCAGAGACAGGAGGATTGCTGAGTTCGCGGCAGCTTGCCTGGGCACCATAGTGAGCTCAGGGCCAGCCTGAACTACAAAGCAAGACCCTGTCTCCAAAAAAAAGCAAAAAAAAAGAAAAGTATCTTGAGGACCAGAGATTTACCTGGTTCCAGCACCTGCCTAGGAAGCACAAGGTCTCTAGTTCAATCCCCAGAAACCACACACAACACTACCGGGTGCGGTGACTCACACCCACCAGCAATCAGTAAGGCATGCCACAATGCTGGGCATGGTGACTCATGCCTATAATCCCAGCACTTGGGAGGCAGAGTCAGGAGGATTGCTGAGTTTAAGGCTTGCCTGGGCTACATAGTGAGCTCAGGGCCAGCCTGAAGTACAAAGCCAGACCCTGTCTCAAAAAAAAAAAAAAAGGTATCTTGATAACTTCTATATTCATAGAATATTCTAGAAAGAGACTAAGAAACTGATAATCCCCGGGCAGATGAGGAACTGAGAGCCTGAGGACCTGGGGTAGGCTTTCAATTGTACATGCTTTCAAAGAGGATGTATTTTTACTAGCTGTATTATTTATTCTGCAGTTTAAAAAAGTTTTTTAAACATTGTGTTTTGAATTTTTTTCAGGTGCAATGTGAAGACAGAATAAAATTCTTAAATCATCCAAACTAAAGCAATAACAGGGAATTATCATCAGATAAAGATGGCCACAGTTCCAGGAAGGTAGTACCCATGACTAACAAGATTAGAGTAGGGACACTGGTTTTTTTGTTTTGTTTTGTTTTTTTTGTTTGTTTTTTTTTTTTTGCTTTTTGAGACAGGGTCTCGCGTTGTAGTTCAGGCTGGCCCTGAGCTCACTATGGTGCCCAGGCAAGCCGCCGCGAACTGAACAATCCTCCTGTCTCTGCCTCCCGAATGCTGGGATTACAGGCGTGAGCCACCACACCCAGCATTATATGTGGTAACCGGGGGATCGAACTCAGGACCTTGTGCTTGCGAGGCAGGCGCCGGAACCACTGAGCTAACCCTCCGGCCCGGGACACTGGTTTTAAGGGCCCTTTGATACCATGTAGACAGCAACTTTAGCAGAGTGGTGAGTAGTGAAATGGGCACTGTAGCACAGGTCACACATTTGTAACCACTGGCATGAAGAGGAAAGAGAAAAGACGAGAAAGAGAAAAAAGATGAGAAAAAGCCACTAGGAAGGGCAGCCAAGGTAACTGAAAGATTTATTTTTTTTAAGGATTAGGAAATACCTCTACACATAAAGGCAGGAAAGAGGATTAAGATGCTAAAATTGATTTTCTGTCACCTACCAGACTATATTCTCTAATGGACCATGTTTGTCTAGTAACAATTGAATTCACTAACACTACTACACCTGATATGGAATCAATGCTTGATAACCATCTGTGAAATGACCAGAGGAAGCAATGGACAGAGAAGGAGGAACTACCTTTCTGATCCCAATGCCAAGTCACTCTGAAAGAACAAAATGCAGAGTTCATGGGGAACCTTAAAGAGAAGCTGTGGTGTATGGGTTTGTTGGTAGACTTGACCACTCTTCTGCAATGAAGTGTGAGACACCTCTCCACCCCACCCTGGGCAGGCAGAAGGGAAGGTTAAAGCTGATGCAAGGATGTTTTGGGAGAGAAGATACCATGCACAGTATTAAGACCACATAACAGATGAGCAAAAACTCCCTTGTTCTACCTAAAAGCCATTCACTTCCAAACACAAATCAGTTAAATGAATGGGGTCCCTGTCTTGGTCAATTTTCTGCTGCTATAACAGGGTAGCACAGACTGGATAACTTATAAAGAAAAGAAACATTTCTCATAGTCCCAAAGGGTAGGAAGTCAAAGGTCAAGAGCCACACCTGGTAGTGTCTTCTTGTGCTGCTATAACACAGTGGGAGGGCAGCCAGCAGCATAGGGGACAACAGTTACTGACCCACTCCCAGCAGCTTTAATCCATCCATCACAGTGACAGCCCAGGATATAGTCACCTCTTAAAGGTCCCACCTTCTAGTGCCATCACAGTACCAACTGCATTTCATCCTGAGTTTTGGACGGAACATTCAAACCCTAGCAGCCTGCTGTGTGCCAACCATGTGCTGGCCCCTGGGGTGGCAGTGATAAGTGGACCCACTCATTCTCCATCCTGAAGGCTATGAGACCTTAGACAACTGCAAGGCTGTGGGCCAAGCACCATCTACCAGCAGCATTGCAGAGCAGGGGTGTTCCAGAAACTCACAAGACAACATCAGCAATTCAGCAGGTGAATTCTTCTGGGAAAGATGCACAGAAGAGGTAACATTCTAGCTGAATTTGGGAGATAATGAGATGTTTCCTAATCATATCTATTCATTTCCCAACAACTACTTGTGGAGCACATACTCTGCCCCAGGGACTGTGTAAGGCTCTGGGGACAGAGGGGAGAACAGTGAGAGCCACAGTTCCTGCCATCAGAGCATTTGTTGGAAGAGCCATGAGTTACATGACTATGTGAACAAAGGAAAAACTAGACTGGAAAAGGGCTGGAAAGAAGAGATACCAGGCTCTAGAAAGACTGAAATATACGAGAGCTTATCAATCTCTAAAAAGTAGATAGCTACAATGCTAGCTTTACATACATCAGAATTTTATTCTTGTGAATAAAAACATCGGTCACCTGGGATAAACTAGACTTCCCACTCCCACCCCCTTGAAGGTAGGCTTGGCTAGGCAAGGTGGTGGGGGCCATCGAAGTACAAGCAGAAGTGATGCCTGTGACTTCTGGGTGTGCCCTGAAAGGAAAGGGCTGGGCTGCCCCTTCCTACTCCCAAGATGGGGGTCATCTTGGGGAAGGTCGATGAGAAATACTTGAGGAAAGTGAAAATAAGAAGGCATTAGAGTCCATCCTGCCATCTTATCAGCCCTTCAGCTCTCACTCAGGCAATGCCACAAAAGAAAATTCACTTCTGGGCCAGAGGGTTAGCTCAGTGGTTCCGGCACCTGCCTCGCAAGCGCAAGGTCCTGAGTTCGATCCTCGGTAACCACATACAATGCTGGGTATGATGACTCACGCCCACCAGCAATCAGCACCACATACCACAGTGCTGGGCATGGTGGCTCACGCCTGTAATCCCAGCACTTGGGAGGCAGAGGCAGAAGGATTGCTGAGTTCAAGGCTTGCCTGGGCTACATAGTGAGCTCAGAGCTAGCCTGAACTACAAAGCGAGACCCTGTCTCAAAAAAAAATTTTTTTTCACTTCCTTCTGGTTAGGAAACTCTCCTTCTAATTATTATTAATATTATTATTATTATTATTAGTGTGTAGGACAGCTCTACCACTGAGCTATACTCTAGCCCTTCTCCCTTTTGACAAATTCACTAAATTTCCCAGGCTGACCTTGAATTCCTGACCCTCCTCCCTCAGCCTCCCAAGTGGCTGGGATTAGAGGCATGCACACACACAAACACACACACTAGACTTGTTCTAATTCTGTATTGAAGCATCCAACCCTATATATCTTACAGTATGTAACAACACAAGTCATTACTTAAGAAAGCAGCAATTAGGGCCGGAGGGTTAGCTCAGTAGTTCCGGCGCCTGCCTCGCAAGCGCAAGGTCCTGAGTTCGATCCCCCGGTTACCACATATAATGCTGGGCATGGAGACACGCCCACCAACAATCAACACCGCATACCACAATGCTGGACGTGGTGGCTCACGCCTGTAATCCCAGCACTCGGGAGGCAGAGACAGGAGGATTGCTGAGTTCACAGCGGCTTGCCTGGGCACCATAGTGAGCTCAGGGCCAGCCTGAACTACAAAGCGAGACCCTGTCTCAAAAAGCAAGCAAGCAAGCAAGCAAGCAAGAAAGAAAGAAAGCAAGCAGCAATTAGTCACACCCGTGTATTTAAAAACTATTTGAGCCCTGCCTAAAAGAGGACTTTGAATATTCATATACTCAGGATTTAGGGATTTCATTGCTGAGGAAATGAAATAGTGATGGAATACGGAGAGAACTTTGGTTTTGTCTTTTTCAAGCATTGTACCTAAGAGATTAAGCTGTGGATAGCCCGAAATCCCCTCAGGATAGAAGGTCTATCTGAACCTGACTCACCATCCTGAAAATGGGGAAGTGTGGCTTAATAAGTAGGTACTTTTTAAAAAACAGAGAAGATTCCAGCTTCCCTCTTAGTGTTCAATTAGGAGAAATATAGCTCAAGAAACATGGTCCATACCTGGTTCACAAAGAATGAAATAAAGATTGTCAGTAGAAGATGGGTTTCAGTCTGATTTTCAAGATTTTGGGGAAAACAGATTCCATTGAAAACCATCTGCTTTGACGGGGAAAATGATTTGGCATAACTTTCCAGTTAAGAAAGCATTTTCTCAGGGCCTGGGGATTTAGCTCAGAGGTTCCGGTGTCTGCCTGGTAAGCATAAGGTCCTGAGTTAGATCCCCAGCCCCACATACCACATGGCTCATGGCTGTAATCCCACCACTCAGGAGGCAGAGGCAGAAGGATTGCTGAGAATTTGAGGTGTGCCTGGGGTACACATTGAGTTCAGGGCCAGCCTGAACTACAGAGTGAGACCCTGCCTTAAAAAAAAGTAACACTTTCTCACAGATTAGCTCTCCTAACTCATTCTACCTAAATAACCAAGATGTGGGATAGGCTATAATCATTTGATAAAGCTCATTAGGAGAGCTAATCTTTGAGAAAGTAGGGGTTTTCTTGTCTTTTTTTTTTTTTTTTTTTTTTTTTTTTTTTTTTTTTTTTTTTTTTTTTTTTTTTTTTTTTTTTTGAGAAAGGGTCTCACTTTGTAGATCAGGCTGGCCCTGAGCTCACTGTATAGCCCGGGCAAGCCTCGAATTCTCAGCAATCCTCCTGCCTCTGCTTCCCGAGAGCCACCACCCCTGGCACTGTGGTATGTGGTACTGATTGCTGGTGACCATGAGTCATCACGCCCAGTAGTGTTGTATGTGGTTACCGAGGATTGAACCAAGGATCTTGTGCTTGCTAGGCAGGGGAGGAACCACTGAGCTAAATCTCTGGCCCTCCAATATAATATTGATATATTACACACATAGATATGCACACACACACGAGAGCACTGATTTTAAAATGAATTGACCAATACCTGGAACATATTCTAAAAAGCACTACCTGAATTTAAACTGGGCTCCTGCATTTTACCTGTCAACCCTATTGGGGGAGGGGTAAACTCAATAGGATCACTTATAGGGATTTCTTTTGTTCATTTTGCAACTTGAACGAATTAAATGGAAAATCGATCACCTTGAAAAGTCCAATTTTCAAATTCTCTTAAAATGTAGCGTGGCTCCTTTCCTCCTTTTTGACTTCCATCTCCAGCTCTCCTGCATGCAGGCAAGTGTAAGTAGACTGGCACATGTGCAGAAAGACTAGAATGCTAGGGCAGTTGCCCATCCAGAATCGTGCGGGGGCGGTGGGGGGACTCGCGCATGTGCAGAAAGGCCGGAGGGCTGGGCCAGTCGCCTGTCTAGAATCGCGCGGGAAAACCCGCGCAGGCGCAGAGTAGCCAGCAGCGCGTGCTCTGGCTGCCTCCAGCGCTGAGGCGAGCACCTGTCATCCCAAAGACCAGCTGGCGCGCTCTGTCCCTCCCTCCTCCGCAGTGGGTCGCGAGGTCCAGTGCCAGCCCTGAGTCGTATATTTATATCTCTCGGCCGGCTCAGGCCCATATTGGGCAGTGCGGCTGGTCAGGCCCCTCCCGACTCTCCAACACAGAGAGGCCAGAGCGGGTCGCGGCGCCATCGCGGAGTGAGCGAGTTTAAGTAGGGGCAGAGAGCGGGGGTCGAGGTGGGCGCGGCCCGTGACCTTGCGGTGACCTTGAGCCTTGGTGCTGCAGCGGCTTCCGGCCTGGCTCCTTTGTGCTGCCCAGCTCGCCCTCTGGCCTTTGTCGCTGTGTCTGTGTCCTGATCTTCACCATAGTGTCCTCCTCTGAACTCTCCACCGTCTGATTTTCTGCGTCCTCATCAGACGGCGAGCACCGTCTTAAGGTAGGGGCAGCTAGGACCTAGAAGAGCACTTGGTGCTTCCAACAGTTCGTTTAAATTCATTCAACGTTGAATGTATCCCTGGGCAACTCTCTTAACTTTAAAACCTGGAAAATAATTGCCCCGCATTTCCCTCCTATGATTCCTAAGAGGAACTAATGAGCTATAATGCATATTAAAGCACTTTGAAAAGTAGAAATTACTGGGAGAGTGCTAAACATTGTGATCTTATCAAAGGAAAGGAAAAAAGGAAACTTTTTTTTACTGTCTGTATCATCCATGTGCCTGACCATTATTTACTGCTTACCATGTATGTTGGATTATTACTGTACAAATGAAATCAAGTCTCTCCCACACTGGTGGGAACCTTGGAGTACGTTTAGGCCAGTACATATGATCCCAGCGCCTGCGTGTGTTGGGGTTGAGCAGGGGGATACTAAAGCAGGAGGTAGGAAGAGGCTCTGGTGTACAATAGGTGTGGCCAACCTAAATGTCTGTAAGGTAATCAAAACAAGCAGGGAGAGATGGCCAGTGGGGACAGGTGCTCCGCTCTCAGCAGGGCACCATGGAGCTGGCTGTGAAGTGTAGGTGTACCATCCCAGAGGCAGCCACTGGCTTTTTAGGTCCTGCATGCTGCCAGGGAATTAAACTTTGATCATTGCCATTTCTTCCATTTTTTTTCAGTAGATGCTGGAATATTTAACATTCATATTGACCAAAAAGAAAGAAAGAAAATAGATCAGCAGCCAATTTGTGTGCCCTGGCCTAAGTGAAGCTGATGTTCCCCTCGGATGGGGGCTGAATCTCAGAGAGATGATGACTGGGAATTATTTTTGAGTGTAGGAATTGGAAGTGGATTTCATAATGTAGGCAAGAACTGTGTGCAAGGAAATCAAGACTGTTTATAATTCTGGGTGCTTTATTGGACTGGACAAGAAGATAGCAACTTGAAATATCAAACATGACTTTTATATGTAGAAGAAAACTCTGCTAAGTGTCCTCACAGCCATGTTAGAAATTGGAAGTAATTAAGGCCTAAGACCCTTCTCCAGCCCTTGCACTCCTCATGAAAGAGCAGGGAGAGAGGCATGGCATAAATAAATGGCAGCAACGGCACAATAGCCAAAAGGTTTAGGGTCTGGCCAGGCTTGGAATGGAAGTGATGGCTTCACAGGGAAGGACTGGCTAAATTCCCAAGGACTGGCTAAATTAGTTTTTCAGGACAGAAAGATACTCTTGACATACAGAATAGCAGCTATGTGCTAGCATGGTTAGCAGTTCAGTAATACCAAAAGATGGACAGTCACAAGGAAGGGAAGTCAGGAGATGGGTAGGAGAGTGGGAGGAGCCTGAGTGAGTGATGGTGAAGGTAAACCCACCACAACGTTTTAAATAGGGGGCAAAAACTCTATATGTGGTCATCACCAATTCTCAGAAAGTCCCTCCACCAAAAGAGTTCTGTCTTAAACATGGAAACTGGGACATTTTCTCCTTGGTTTGCTACCTAAGTCTCTCAAAGGGAATTTTAGGCAGACTGTGTCACTTTAGGAGCCCTGTCCAAGACACTTCTCTAACTGACAGGATTTTTTTTTTCATAATCAAAATACACCCCTTCAGGAACCCAGTCTCTTCCCTCACATAGACCAATGCTAGGGAAACCAAGGAAGTAGAGCTGCAGCCATGAAGTTTCAAAGCAGCTCATTTAGACTGGATTGGAAATTTTAATCTTTTGCATTTCCTAGTCACATGTAACTGGACTGCCTACAATTTGACCCTTTAAAATGAAAATGTGTAATGTATCTATTATCTCCCTTTACATATGACGTGTTTATTAAATAATGCACAGATGTGGTTTATAGTGAGGGCTAGGGATCAAAATCTGTGTAACTAATATAATACAGTTTTTAAATTGTGGCTTAGGCAATATTTAAGATATGCAAGAGGCATCAAGAATAATAAAGTGGCCGGGCGTGGTGGCTCACACCTGTAATCCCAGCACTCGGAAGCAGAGACAGGAGGATTGCTGAGTTCGAGGCTTGCGTGGGTTACATAATGAGTTGAGGGGCAGCCTGAACTACAAAGCGAGACCCTGTCTCAAAAAAAAAAAAAGAATAATAAAGTGTGCATAGGGTACCGCCATAGAGCTGAAAAAATTAAGCATTTATGCAATCGAAACTCTTCGTCATCCTCCCCTGCATGTCTCACCCTCCTTCCACTCCTAAAGGCAACCACTGTCCTGCATCTGTAATTGCACTTCATTTCCTTATATTCCACTACAGAGTTATGGCTTCTTAAAGAATAGATCATTTTTAACCTTTTTTTTTCTTTTTTTGAGACAAGGTCTCGCTTTGTAGTTCAGGCTGGCCCTGAGCTCACTATGGTGCCCAGGCAAGCCGCTGCGAACTCAGCAATCCTCCTGTCTCTGCCTCCCGAGTGCTGGGATTACAGGCGTGAGCCATCACGTCCGGCATTAAGAATAGATCATTTTTTAAACTTCATTTTGATACATTTCTAAACTTACAGAAAAGTTCCAAGAATGGTACAGAAAACTCGTACAGCCCCTTAACTAGATCCACCAGTTTTTTATATTTACTTCATCAGAATGTGACCTACTTTTATTCTATTGGAATATGTAATACTGCTTTGCTTATTTTAAGCACATTAACTGGGCACCTTTATTCTATACTCTTTCACACACAGATTTATCCACATGCATACATGTAGATCTAGTTCAACTTTATCTGCTGTACATCATCGTTTTGAGTGCCTATACTACAGTCTGTCTGTGCTGTTAACCAACATTGAGGTGGTTTTCCAAATGTTCGCTATTTCAAGCAACATTGCTATAAATTTAAATTAGTTTAACCTCAACAAAATATGGCAAGTCATCATAAAGAGGAAGGCATGGTCCTGTATCATCCATTATTCAGAAAAAATAGCAACTGTAAAGATGATATAAAGATGGTAAAGCATTATAAAAACAAACCGTTTGTGGTTTAAGGAAACTGACCTTTCTGCCCCACACTAAAATTTATGGCAGTCTACTTCTCAAATATAACGAACATGGGTAGAACTGCACCGTGGATTTGCAAAGTAATTAGGCTTTATTCTTGTGATTTATATTTATCTTTGCTACTCATTTTTCTCCATTATTATGGGTACTATTATTATGAATCTACCAGTTCAGCCTTCTATAAATTGGAGCAGAGAATAACTTCCCATTGATATCATTGAGAACATTTATACAATTTTGTTTTGCTGATGAAAGGAAAATGGACTCTCTGGCCTCATTATGAGAAAAAGTTGCTGTCAGCTCTCTTCATCTATGACTGAGTCTGTATCAACAAGTGATTTGTATGTGCAACCCAAATATTTTTATTGTTTAAAGTGTTTGTACAGGTATATTCTGGGCCAGCTTTAGCAAGTAAATTTAACCAAGTAAGTTATGGTTGTACACACATGGTTTTATTCATTCCTCCCCACATAGTTAAGTCTTGAAGGAAATTCAAAATGGGAAAACTAGAACTTAAAGAGGTTGACAAATATGTTCATATTACTAGATAGTAGAACAAGGGTCCAAACTCAGGCCTCATGCTATGCAAACCAAAATCCACATTCCTAACCTTTAAACTGGGCACTTGGATGCCAAATACTAATCTGTTTATGTACTTTATCACCACTGTACAAGGAAGAAACTAAAGATTAGAAAGGTTAAATAAGTTTAAGATTACAACATGTAAACTGGGGATGTAGCTCAGCAACACCCCACCCACAACCACAAGGTTCTGAGTTTGATCTCTAGTACTGCCAAAAAAAAAAAAAAAAAGATTACAGTGTGTACAGATAACCCAGGATTCAGACCCAAGGCTTCCTCACTTCTGAGGAATCTCATCTACCCTACCAGTATCTTCTGTGAATCCTCTGCACATAAGAACAATACTAAGGCAGAGGATTTAGCTCAGTGGTTCCAGTATCTGCCTTACAAGTGTAAGGCCCCAAATTCAATCTCCAGTAACCACATAACACAGTGCCAGGAGTGGTGCCTCGTGCCTGTAATCCCAGCACTCTGGGGGAAGAAGCAGGAAGATTGCTGTGAGTTCGAGGCTCACCTGGGCTACATAGTGAGCTCAGGGCCAGCCTGAACTACAAAGCAAGACCCTGTCTCAAAAAAAAGAACAGGGGGGCCAGAGATTTAGCTCAGTGGTTCAGGTGCCTGCCTCGCAAGTGCAAGGTCCTGAGTTCGATCCTAGTAACCACATACAATGCTGGGCGGGGTGACTCATGCCCACCAGCCATCAATACCACATACCACAGTGCCGGGCGGGTGGCTCACTCCTGTAATCCTAGCACTCAGGAGGCAGAGGCAGGAGGATTGCCGAGTTCATGGCTTGCCTGGGCTACATAGTGAGCTCAGAGCGAGCCTGATCTACAAAAATGAGACCCTGTCTCAAAAAAAAAGAAAAAAGAAAAAAAAAAAAGAACAGGGGGCCTGAGATTTAGCTCAGTGGTTCCGGTGCCTGCCTTGCAAGTGCAAGGTCCTGAGTTCGATCCTAGTAACCACATACAATGCTGGGCGGGGTGACTCATGCCCACCAGCCATCAATACCACATACCACACGGCGGGGCATGGTGGCTCACGCCTGTAATCCCAGCACTCGGGAGGCAGAGGCAGGAGGATTGCTGAGTTCGAGGCCTGCCTGGGCTCCATAGTGAGCTCAGGGCCAGCAAGAACTACAAAGCAAGACCCTGTCTCAAAAAACAAAAACAAAAAAAAAAAAGAACAGGGGCTGGAGATTTAGCTCAAGTGGTACATGCCAACCTTGGATGCACAAGAGCCTGAGTTCGATCCCTGGTACCGCCAAAAAAAAAAAGAACAATACTGAACCTGAGTATGCTGTAATCCTAGCACTCAGGAGGCTGAGAGAGGAGAATCACTTTGAGTTTGAGGCCAGCCTGGACTACATAGTGAATTCCAGGCCAGTTTGAATTACATAATGAGGCCCTGTCCAAAAAAGAAAAAAAGAGCAATACTGAGAATATTTTGAAGTGTGGTGACTAATTTAACTTCACAGGCATTTTTCAGTAAATTTATTTATCTACACATCCATAGCAATTACTGTAGTTCTTAAGACTCATACAAAGATAAATGGAAAGAAGGGATACTTAACAAATATACGTGCCTATTTAAAAATTTAATAATAAATGTTTCTTTAGAGTAATTAAGATGGCTATTTCTGTTTTAAAAGAAAATCTGGAGCCTAAGGGTTAGCTCAGTGTTTCCGGCACCTGCCTTGCAAGCACAAAGTCCTGAGTTCGATCCCCAGTAACCACATACAATGCTGGGCATGGAGACTCACACCCACCAGCAGTCAATACCACATACCACAGTGCCTGGCGTGGCAGCTCATGCCTGTAATCTCAGCACTCGGGAGGCAGAGACAGGAGGATTGCTGAGTTCGAGGCTTGCCTGGGCTACATAGTGAGCTCAGAACTAGCCTGAACTATAAAACAAGACCCTGTCTGAAAAAAAAAAAAAAAAAAGAAAACTGGCTAGGCATGGTGGTTCATGCCTGTACTCCCAGCATTCAGGAGGCAGAGGCAGGAGAATTGCTGAGTTCAAGGCTTGCCTGAGCTACATAGTGAGCTCAGGGCCAGCCTGAACTACCAAGTGAGAACCTATCTCAAAAAAAAGAAAGAAATTCTGCTCTTCTGGTTATTGAAGCCAGTTCTGAGACAGGGAAGCTGTATTCACATACAATACTATTCAAGATTTGAAAATCTGAGGAAAACCAGGTCATGTTTTTAAAACAAGAACATCTCACTCTCAAAACTCTTCAGCTGGACCTAAGAGAAGGGGAGATTAATCACACAGACAGAATATTGTCCGACTCACAGACTAGAGGATGGGTTTATTTATAACATTACAGCAGCAGTCAGAAACCTGCCACTTGTTTTTGAATAGCCCATGAGCTAAGAATAGATTTCATAATTTGAAATGACTTGTAAAAATCAAAAGAAGAAGTATGTTTCATGATATGTGAAAATATGATAAAAATATATGAAGTTCAGGCTTCACTGTCCATAAAACATTGTACTGGAGCTCAGCCACATGCATTCATTTACAGATGTGGACTGTGACAGAGACTGTGTGGCCTGCAAAGCTAAAATACCTCTGGCTGGCCATTTTGTCCGCCTTTGCACTACAGGGAGTAGGTAAAGGTATAGGCTTTGTGACCATTTCATGAGAAGAGACAACCTTCAGAGTGATTTAAATGATTGTTGCGGTTCATCAAGGAGAAAGGAGACTAAGAACTGTGGTTCTCTTACATGACAGGTTTTTTTTTATTGGTTTTATTGGTACATTTTATATATATGTGATGATCACAATCGGCATTGAGAATTTGCACCAGTACATGACAGGAACCTGAAAGTTTAATAACAGAAAATATAAGAATATAACAACAATAATATTTTGTGTGCAATTACCTTATGCAACCTTTTCTAAATATTTCTGCATCTACCACTTACACAAAAAGAACTGTTGATTAAAAATAATAGCAATCCCAACTAAAATCAGCCCAAACTGTTTCTCACAACTGAAAAATATGGATATTTTTCAGTATGTCTCAAATTCAATAGCTCAGATCTGCCTGTATGTTAGACTTGCTTTGTCTTCCTACTAGTTTAAAGGGACATGGCTATAGCAGTCCTTGACCTCCGTCCTGTACAAGGTGTGAATCTGTGGTCATCGAACCAGAGACCATGCTTCACTCTGGTTAGGCCAGTCTCAGATATGGTGCTGCCCCTGAACCAATAATCCCACCCCAGCTGCAGTGGATGAGGGCAAGTTAAGCACTTAGGAAATCCAACACCATTCACTATGAAGCATTTTTAAGGTATGGCCTGTCAGTGGTGGTACACATCTGTAATCCCCAACTCTGGGAGGCTAAGGCTGCAGGATTGCTTCATAGTCTTAGAGTTGTCACTACACAATTAAACATTCCTGTCATGTGTAACATGTGTTCCTGAAAGGAGCTTTAATCCAATGCTCAAAAATGTCATTTCTTGTGAGATTTTTAAATTCTCTATGGGGTTTCAGAAGTTTGGAAAATGTCTACCCTTCATAGCAGACAAATTTCGTGTTCATGTTAATTGAAGTCTCACCTCTCTTTTCTTAAATCCTCATACTAACTTTTCTGCCCTCAACATTTATTCTCACTGTCTGCATCTTTATAGCCAAGTAGTTTCTAAGGAAGGATACAGAGACTGGAAATCTCACATGAAGGGTCCCGGCTCTAGGAATATCCTGTAAATCAAACCAGCTAATTAACTTTCTTGAAACCTCCTATTTCTATTGCCCCCAGGGAAGGCAAAGATGGCACCACCTGCTTGAAGAGACTTTTAATTAGATGAGTGCTTTTTAAAGCAAGAGGCAGTTTAGTTCTGCCACTATGAAATGGGGAACAAAGACAAGCTGAGAAACGAGGGAGGACAGAGAAACTGGAAGGCTTTGCTGCATCTTCTAGGTTTAGGGTGATTCAGTTGGAAGTTTTGAACACAATGAATTCCCAGATGAGCAGACATTTACTTGTGCTTTTCAAAGCCCAGTAGAGATGATCTTTGTATTGTCTACTGCTCTGAACTATTTTTCCAGTATCAGAGTTTAAGCAGAATTTTAGTGGACCTTTTCCCCAGTCACCCAGTTTCCAGTGTCTATCCTATGTGGTCCTGGTCATTATAACACATGGATTCATTCTTGGAGAGAATGGATAGAAGCTTTTGGGTAAGAGTACATACATCTAAAGAGACTTTTAACTGATGTTCCTGTGACCTCAACCTGCAGGTCACCCTTATTTGTTAACAAAACTGGAATGGCTTTTCCTCTTGGGAAAGAAGACTCCAATCCTAGAGAAATCGCCACTGCTGTTTAGGAAATATTTTGGTAGCAGTTAATAATTTGCTATTTACACATCAAAGACATTTTCAGATGCAAAAATAACTGTCTTAAACTGCTGTTTAGGATGAGTAATATTTATTTTTAAATACTTCTTAGCACTAATGCATATTCCAATTAAAGAGGTTTTTTTGTTTTTTCCTGGATGAAAACTGCTTATTTTCTTACCCTCAGGAGTGTCTCATGGCATCTCTGTCAATTTGTAGGTAACCAGAAATGCAAATAGCTTCTCAGGAATCAAGCTAACCATAAAGAAGATCCAGAAATTTTGGAGGGTGTCATGGAGCACAAGACTGAGGGAAAAGAGAAATACCAACATAGCATGAACTTACTGAATAAAATTAAGAACATGAGAGAATTAGCAGAAATGATTGACGTAGTGCTCATAGCCGAAGAGGAGAAATTCCCTTGCCACAGGCTGGTCCTGGCTGCATTCAGCCCTTATTTCAAAGCTATGTTCACCTGTGGACTGCTTGAGTGCACTCAGAGGGAAGTCATACTGTATGACATCACAGCAGAGAGCGTGTCAGTGATATTAAACTACATGTACAACGCAGCTCTGGAGATCAACAACGCTAATGTGCAGACCGTGGCTATGGCTGCCTATTTCATGCAAATGGAAGAAGTCTTCAGTGTCTGTCAGAAATACATGATGGACCACATGGATGCCTCCAACTGTGTAGGAATCTATTATTTTGCAAAGCAGATTGGAGCTGAGGATTTATCTGATCAGTCAAAGAAGTATTTATATCAGCACTTTGCTGAGGTGAGCTTACATGAAGAAATACTAGACGTGGAAGTGCACCAATTGCTGACACTTATTAAATCAGATGATCTTAACATATCCAGAGAGGAGAGCATTCTGGACTTGGTCCTGAGATGGGTGAATCATGACCAAGAATTGCGCACAGGGCATCTCGTTGAGCTTTTGAAGCAAGTCAGATTGGAACTTATAAATCCTTCTTTTTTAAGACAGGCCCTCAAAAGGAACACAATGCTGCTGTGTGA